>CM034351.1:95069680-95146795 GCA_019925275.1 Mytilus edulis | reverse complement strand
CGAGATCTTTACCGAGTACAAAACCTCTTTATACATATCTTTCATTATACTAAAAAAGGGACCATCTATGTTGTAATAAGACAATTTGTAAAAGAGGGCATCTCTATTAATAGTATCAAATGCCTTCCTGAAATCAATGAAACAGGCATATATCTTTTTTGATGATTTAAATGCTTTATCAATTATAGTTTTTAGAGTTAAAACATGATCACTTGTTCGACTTCCCTTTCTGAATCCAATTTGCTCACGACATATAAGTTCATTTCCTTCAAGATACTTTTCTAATCTGTTATGTAAAACTTTTAGAAAAAATTTTCCCAAACAACTTGAAAGGGCTATACCTCGATAATTAGATGGATCATTAAAACACCCACCCTTGAAAATGGGCTTAATAAAAATTTTTCTCCATAAAGTTGGGTAGATACCAGACTTAAGAATAAGATTAAACAATTTTACATACACATCAATATTCATATAACAAGATATTTGTAACATTTCATTCGTAATACAATCTGAACCACTTGCTTTATTATTCTTTAAAGATTTTGCTGCAATAACCACCTCCTCAGTTGTAATAGAACTGTTTAACATCTTAGTACATGTGTTACAATCTTTAAAAGTAGTATACTCTTTCTTGTCATTACATACATTTTTATCATAATCAATATTCATTAATTTATTAAAATATTTAAACCATTCTTTAGGTTGTATGTTAGAACTAGGATCCTTGAAGTTCTCCTTTTTTAGTTTCTTAATTGTTTTCCAAAAATCATTTGGACAGCTATTATTTGAATCTATAATCTGGTTTATCATTTTATGTCTAAATTGTCTATATTTTTTCCTTATAAGTTTATTCAGTTCCTTTTTATGATATAATACTTTGTGTCTAAGACTGTCATTCCAGGGCTCAGTACATAATTTTCTAGTCAGACTCTTTAGGGACCTATATTTAGATTCACATTCATTATCATAATATGGCTTTTTTATTTTCCTTCTTTTACTTCTCTTGTCTTTACCAGGGGTCTTATTAGTATTACTTAAAAAAGCAGCATTGTATAATATTGATGATATACTGGAGACGGTGTCATTAACACTTTGAGTTACATTGGAATTACATGTATTATTCGCATCTATATTTTGGGTTAAATTATCTACATCAGAATTTATGGTTCTGAAGTTCACTTTCAACATATTGGACTTAAAAATTTCTTCTCGTTTAGTAGTCCATTTAACTCTTCTAAGAGTTGGATTAACATAATCATCACATGACTTATTCACTAATTGAGAATGTAAAGTTATCGAAATTGGACAGTGATCAGATATTGTTGGTTCAAATTGTCCTACACTAAAATTGACAATACTTGGTAAAAATTCAGATGAACATAAACAATAGTCATCAATTGACACACCATTATGATTATAGAAAGTGATTTTACCTTTTGAATCACCAAGAGTTCTTCCATTAAGGATTCTTAATTGAGATTCTGTGCATAAGTCAAGTATTAATTTTCCATAGTTATTAGTTTTTTGGTGTACTTGAGTATTTCTAACTTTGCATACATTATCTGCCACATAATTAGTGGGAAGAAAGTTGTCCAAACTGTCATCTACTTCATTTGTTATGAAATCTAACTCTTTACAGTTTATATGTGCATTTAGATCTCCCATAAGGATTATATCCCCTAATATACTATATTTCGCAATATCTGCTTCAAGTTTCTCAAAAATTTGTTTATCAAAATTTGTTCTTAATGTGTAAGATGAGTTTGAAGGAGGAATATATAAAAAACATAAAAATACATTTCTATCAAAACTGAAAAATGTCTTGTCTAGTTTAAACCACATTATATCATCCATTGATTTATCCATCAACTTTACACCTGATAATATTTCCTTCTTAAAAAATGTAGCTAAACCACCTCTAACTTTATTTGAATCAGATGATCTACAGTTTACAAAACATTTATAACCATCATAGTTTAAAATCTCATTGGCGGGAATATGAGTTTCTGAAAGACCAATAATGTCAGCAGTCATAATATGACAAATATTAGCATCATCTAGTTTACAAACTCTGTTACCACTTATTCTTTTAAATAATCCATTAACATTCCAAGAGCTGATAGATAATTGCTTTGAAACTTTTATACACATGATCAAAATTTAATTTGAATTTCAAAATGCACAGGGGTCGGTGAACTGTAAAACAGATAGAGAGAGAAATTAAAGTGAAAAATAAAATAGAGAAATACTATCACTGTTTAATTATTTTCAATTCTAAAATCCTACTTGCTTAAATTATTTGCCTTTATCCAGCTTTGATTATAATATGTGAAATTAAATAAAAGTGCTTGCCCTCTACTAGCATACAAGCTGGAAAGTTACTTTAAATGCAAGTATTTTTAAAACTATGATAAAGTGTAAGTATTATACAAATGTATTACAAATGCTAGTGAGACAACTATCAACCAAAGTATGAAATGAAGTGGATGTCAGCAATTATAGTCAGATGTAAAGCCTTTGTTGACTCCCCATACTCAGTTTTAAGTTGTAGTGTCAGGTGTGAGTAAAAGGTGATTTGTGATACATTTATTTTTCATGAAACAGCAACTTAGAGACACAAAAACAACAACATCAAAGATACATGTTTCTAAATGTGACTACAATGTATGTCAATGTAAACATAATCACTTTAATATCATGCTTATTTGTGATCCATTTTACATGTACATGTGTGTATGCATTGTGATATTGACAATATGCACAATCTGCATGATCTGACACCCAATTCTTCAGCAGAAACAATCAAAATCCAAAAGAATTATGGAGATCTATATAATGCTTGACTGCACAAAATGTACAACTTTGAACACTCGACTGCTGAATATATTGTAGCTTTGCCTACATTACAAATGTACATGAAATGTGCACATATTTATAGCAGTTGTTTTTTCCTAAATTGCTTGTACATGTATATATATGTAATGTCTGTATATTTTAAAAGAAAAAGATGTAAGGTAACAATATAAATGCATACACCACAAATTCTAATGAAAACTCCAGCATGTAAAAAATGGCTCTGACTTTTACAAGTTATACATTTTGCAATGCCTTAGCCAGCTTAAAATACAGACTTGAGTACTTATTTTTGTTTAACTTCAATATTAATTTTAATCATTAAATTTTTTGTGAAAGAAAGTTGCTGAACTTTAACTGCTGACCTTTACTTTATCTTGCCAGTTTTTGGAAGGTCAAATTGATGACCTTTAAAGGTCATATCTTCTGGCTAGGTGGAGACAACCTGCAGCAATGATTTAAAGAGATCAAATGAGACGAAATAAATACATGTACCAGATACTAACAATTATATATTAAATCCAATGCTTTAACTACAAAATGCACTACATTGTACCTTACTAAGTACAGATGGATTTATAAATGGTTATTGCATTTACAAACCAAACAAAATAATATTTATTTTTTACAGGAGTGGAACAAAGTTAATGTCCAGTCTTGGAGATGGAACTAATTCTGATATGAATGTTATGATCTCAGAAGTGAAAAATTTAAGAAATTCTATTAAATCACAAATAAATGCAGAAACGTCCGGTAAATATATTTTTGTACTTTATTTTGTGTTCCGTATACTACATACATGTATATATATATATATAGATATACATGTATCTGCATTTGTGAACAATGGGTCAGCTATTTCCTAGAATTGTATACTTAACATGCTGAAGGGTCAACCTTATATCAACAAAACTCCTTTAAAGATGTCCACCCCCCTATTTTTTTTTATGATAGATCACATTGCCATTATGCTAAAAAGGTCAATGTGGAGAACATGAGAAATTTCAAAACTCCCATAATATTTTGATCCTTTTATACTTATTTCATCTAAATGCTTAGAATATAGTTAATGAGAATTTTCTTTTTTCTACAGTGCATGTAGATATGAAATTTAAGTTAATTTTTAATGAATTTTATCGTTATTTATATACTGTTACAATGTACATGTACAAAATGCATTTCCCTTGTGATCAAAAACTCTAAACTTTTCTACTTATTTATTCATTCCTGGTTTTAAAATTTTCAAGTCTGAGAATTACATATGTACTGATGAAAGTAAATCCAGAAAGCTCTTCATATATGCATGAAGTTTATATTTAGTGTAGTGACCCATCATTTTAAGACACTTAAATGAATAAGTCCTAGTAGGATTATAAGAATTGCTTGAAGACGTACCACCTCTCTAATGAGATTATAGGATTTTCTTAAATCTAATCCCAAGATTTACCGTTATATGACCTATAAATTGTAAAAGGAGAACCCTGTTACTATGTAAAATACTCCTATCAGATGTTTGGAGAAAATGAGAAATCAAAGGCTCTAATATTAATCAATGTGTCATTAAGGCCGTGTTCACACCAAACTCCATGTACAGTAAACTTGTTTACAACTTGTTTAATGTACTGGCCATTGGTTTCACATTGAATTTGTTCACATCTATACACTTTATTTAATTACCTGTACATAAGATTTGTTCACACTTATAAACTCTATGTCATTTAAATGTTCATTACGTAGAACCGAATGCAAAGTTTTCGGACATATTTTCTAGCAGTAAGGGAACGATCATTTGACTTCAAATCGGGGGAGGAGGGGGGGGGCCGTATTTCGAACCCCAATTGGATAAAAAAAAATCTGGTCCTACAGATGATTAAAAAAAAATCTGAATAAAGAGTTTCTCCATACAATATAGTGTTAAATGTTGAAAAAAAAAATTGATCACCATCATCGAAAAAAAACCCAACTGAATATTACGTTTGCGGGGGAAAATTTCTGACTTTCTGACTCAGATAAATAAACAAAATACCCCCCTTTTTAAAGTTAAGTGGTTGCTTTTTTATGAAAGATATTTTGATGATTTGCAGTAGTTTAATGATACTAAAGATGTCTCGATTAAGCTTGAGAAAACGTAGGCTGCAGCAGTGTGTTTACAGACGAAGAAAAAGGATTGATATGTTAGGGATCACTATATTTCTATCTTTTCTGCTTGTTTCAGATGGTATTTCTTCTCCAAGGAGTATTTGGCAAAGGGAGGGGATAACGCTTTTTTTTGTTTAGTTTTAAGTGTTATTTTACGGATCCGAGATACTAGACAAACAATACATTTACCTCACACTTTTTAAGTAACGCATTTATAAGTGAATCGTTATTTGAGTTTAGTTTAAACATATTTATTTATAGTGGAATTGGGAAACAAGTTTTGCAACTTATATTAATCCCTTTCCACTTTGCGGGCGCGAGTGCTGCCTTGTAGCGGCATTAGCCTGCTCTTTTTCGAAATCTACAAGGGTGTCTTTAACGTGCAAGAGATATGGCTCTCTCTTAACACGGGTCGGCCATTTATCGTCCCCTTCCGACGGACTATCATCGTTTCCTCGAGACCATACTCGCAAATGGTGTCAAGGGAGAGCCGAAAATTCAGTTCCTGAAATTTTATCCCAGACGAGAATCGAACCAGGAACCTTTATGTTAGTAGTCCGATGCACTAACCACTACACCACGGCTCTCTTATTTAAGTGAAGACCAGTGGCAAATATTTCTGTGTAAGTCAAGTCGATTCGGCAAAAAACCTTAATTTTGAAATGAATTATGTGTCCGGCATGATGCTGCTTTGAGTCTTGATAAGGGCTTAATAAAGCTACATTAAGTTTGTTTTCAAAAAAAAATATCTATCAAGTTTAGACAAATATTTTTGTAAAGAACTTTTATTAATAACTGTTATAAATATCAATTTTATTCAAAAATCGTTTCTTCTTTAAATATGCACGGTGTAACTAATGTTTTAAATGCCTAGTTTTGTGTACACTTAATCTACACAAGGCCTACATCGAGTATCGACTGCATGTAGACAAAACATGATCTATACTACATGTAAACATTGAGTTTTATCAATGGGAACGTAATTTTGTTTAGTTTACGTGTGAGTTACACTTACACAACACTGAGTTTAGGTCAATGTGAACACGGCCTTAGACATTCTGTTACATGTGCCTTGGGGCAAAGTACTCTAAAGAGTGTTAAATTTGTTTAAAAGAAATGCTGTTTCTTATTTTCATTATATTTCTTTATCTTATAAGATTCCAAACGTTACAGATTTTTAAACATGATTAAATAATACAAAAAAAAACCCACTGTTATCATGGTTATGGCCCATATTATTGACAGAATAGTAAACATTGACGGCCTTGGTAAAAAGATTGCTAATAATGATTTCATCATTGGCTCTTTTGTTGCAATAGTTTAATATCTGTTACAAAATTTACAATGTATAGCTGAATATAGCATTTTAACAGCTGAATAATTTTAAGATAACATAACAATGTGTTAAGTGACGCAAGGAGATGTTTAAAATGTTTTGCCTGTGTACAAAATTTATCATGTTAGTATATAACTAGCAGTATTGACACACCACTGAAAATTTGTCATCTTTTGAAATACCTGCAAAAAACTTTGTTTACATGTAAAAGCTTTTATTTGTATATTTTACTGAATATGGCCAATAAATAATTGCTTTGAAGTCAATTGTTTCCCAGAAATCACATAAATTCATTATAAAAGTATGCTGCGTTTTATAAGTTTAAGAAAAAGGTCCTAATTGAAATTCATTGATACAGACAATTCCAACTACAGTGTATCTCATGTAAGGTTAGAACAATCTTTCAGGCAAAAAAAATGGAAAATGGATGAGTGTATAAACACACATCAATATTTTTTTAATCTGTACCTGTTTTGTTGTTTGTACCATTTCTGATTGTAAAAAAGGAAGGCAGTTTTCAAGCTTAATCAAGATCTGCTTAAATGATAGATGTCACCCAATATGACATCAAGATAAAATTTTATTTCCAAATTAACTTTGTTTTAGCATCACAAGACATGTTAAGATGGTCAGCTAATGAAGAAAACAGAGCAATACAGGTAAGATTGTTACAGTTTGTTTGAATTCAGATATTTTTATGCTAAATTTTGATACAATGTAACAAATGTATATAACTGTCCATATTCAAAAGACTAAATTTGACTTGCCATAGTACGAATTGGCTAAATCTTTCTAAGTTGCATTTTAAAATCATCTCTTTAAACATGTACTTGTTAGCAATTTTGGCTGAGAAATTTGCAAAGATAAATTTCAATAGTTAAAGAGAAGGGACAGGCACAACAATTCACTCTGTTTACTCCCTTGTTTTACCCAATAATTTTCCGTAAAAAAATACATGTCATTTGCATGCACATGTATAAAGCCAGAACTTGGCAGTAATTTTTCATGAATTCCTCGTTTTTCTGTTTTGTCAGTTATGTTAGACTCTCCATATACATCACAAAATACATTATTTAAGGAATGACTGTAATATTTTTTCTGTCTATGAAGAAATAACATTAAAAATTTGGTGCACACTGAATAACGCGTGTAGCGGGTTATTTAACAGTGTGCACCACATTTTTTATGTTATTTCGAATAGACAGAAAAAATATTACAGTCATTTCTTATAATTTAATTCTAAATTCCATTTTAAAACCGTAGAAAACCATGAAAAAACGTTGATGACGTCACGGTCACATGACTAAATTATGTCTATGGGCCCATAACAAAATAACGTCAGCCAATCAGAAGACGCGTTACATCCAAAATTAAATTATTCAAAATTAAATGGAACACTGGAGTAGCATTAATAATAAGAGAGAGAAAAAATTATATTATAATAACAATTTATTAAGAAACTTGGACTTTTGAATTTTCAGGATGTTTGTAATCATATATCAGAGTTAAATCTTCAATGGACTGAAGCTCAAAGGGAATTAAATGGTGAGTTTTATTTTATATGTATTAATTCATTCAATTAATTCATGAAAATATTTTCTCAACCAATGGATCATACCTGTCAACCTGTGACGATGAAAATGCAGGTCATGACCTGCATTGAAGAATCAAATCTCAGGTCATAACGCGTACGAACTTTTCGAGCTGAATTTCAGTATTTATGGTACATTATCTTATAACGTATATCAAAATTATCTTATAACGTATATCAAAGATACCAAAACATCAATGCATGTTCACTTTGTTAAGTCTTTTTAAATCTTATTAAATATTATTTCATTGCACTTTCAAAGATTTTTATAAATTTGTGTAACTCAGTCTTATGTGCTTTACTTTTTGAGAAAAAATACTACAATCATCAAACACTAGAATTTAATGTAATTCTTAAATGTTTGAGACTATTGACTATGTAGCCTTTAACCATCAATTTTTTCATTTATCAAGGAAATTAGACTATGATAAAATATAGTAATACAGTTAAAGGAAGTATAAATGTAAAAAATAATTTTCAACTTTTTTTTAAAGTTGTATGAAGGTATAAAAATAATGAAAAGTTATTTTTCAATATGTATTTGAATTTTATATTTTTATGATTTAATCTTTTTCACCCATAAAACGTAAATATAAGGAATAATTTTGAATGGTGACAAATAAGGGGAAGTAACTCTAGTTCAGTTTTTTAACCATTGTGCAATTTATTTACGACCTAAAGCTAAGGTAATTGGTGTTAATTAACAGTGTGTTTGACACCAAAGCTGTCAAGTGAAGCCATGCACTTAATGGGTCACTTAATTTGACAGTTTACATAGCTAGATGAACTTCCTGTTCATGGAAGAATTACGAATTTGCCGGTATTTCAAAGGAATATTACTTATGAAATCAATCTCAAGGCTAAGAAATACGGGTGAAATCGGGTCATTTTCGGAATTCCCGGATTATTTCAATGACCCGGCGGGTGTTCCAGGTGATCCCTCAGAATTGTGAAAATCTCGGGTCACACCCGCAGAATATGGGTCAGTTGACAGGTATGATGGATGTTTCAAGTGCGTTGCATTTCTGTCAAAATTACTTCTGTTCATATGTTAAGACATTGGTTGAAAAAAGGATAATGCTATATTGCACAAAGTGTTGGCAAATTAAATTCTTAAAATTGATATTCAGCACTGCTGTTGTTAGGAAATTGTAATTAAGTACTTACGAAACAAATATCATTTCTAGTTAATTCAGCAAAATGACACTCACAAAGACGCTTGTTGAACCTTTATAGAGTATACTTAGGGATACAGGTGACCCCCTCTATCTGGTAAATGATGTCACAAAGACGCACACAATTGACAAACTTTACCTGTGAAGACATAACTTGATAGTGGACTTAATATTAGCCTCTACAAGACTTTTTAGTTTTGATTCTCCCTTCAACCTCTTTTTTGCATTATAGATTTACATGTGATATATTTTGTACAGATAATTTAAAGGACTACATGAAGATGTTGGAGCTGGTCTTAGAAGGAGAGAAACATGTCAAAGAAGCAAAAAATAATCTGGTAAAATATTCAAAGTTGTTTTAGTCCACAACATGAATGGTTCTTTGTCATATTTCATTGTCAATATATATATGTACATGTCAGCATGTACCATGAACATCCATTTGTCTATCTAAATTTCGTTAGGTTTTCTGCTCATTATGATATGATTTAGTTAGAGATGTGGATTTTTATCAAATTTAATTAAAACAGCATTCCAATAGATATAAGAAGAAGTGGTACATATGAGTGCTTATGATATAACTCTCTATCCAAGTCAAGATTTGTAAAAGTAAACCATTATAGGTCGTCTATTTCTCAAAAACTGATGGTGCTATATCAATGATTTTTAATTGTTACAATTCTTATAAATGAAGTACAAATTAATTTATGCATACATGGAGTTGTAATTTAATGTGTAGCTCAAACTCCATTTAAAACTCAGTCAAAATAAGTAGCTTGTCATTCTTTATTGACTTTCAGATTATTTTTGTTGTTGCATTTTAAAGTGTATTTTAAAAAATACATACAAGATGCAAGATCTATGTATGTTTTTGCATTATTGCACATTACTTAAGAAATTCATTTGTAACAATAAGAGTACAATTACTATTTTTTACCTGTCAAAAATGGGTCATTTAATCATAAGACTTTTTTATAGCCTTATTAATAAACAATAAAACAAAAAGTCTATTTAATAACTAATTTAAATGCTTATTCAATAATACTAATGATTGGCATTTGGCCTATAATGAAATGGGAATTTTCATTATTTAGACACTTTATAAATAAAGATATAGTAATTTTTTAACACTTTCAAAAGTAATGATTAGTAATTTACAAAATTAGAATTATTATATCTGGAACGATAAATCCCCTTGTTTTATCAATATGGAAGAATTCAAAGTATTTTAGAAATGTCAATATTTTGAATGTAAACTGAATTTTGATCTCGTTTTTATAAAGTGAAGTGAAAATTCTAAATCAAGAACTTAAAAAATTCCAATAAAACATATGAGGGATGTCAAAATTGTACACAAGTTCATTTAGGAAGGTCATTTGATATATATACTACTGATTATTAGAATCTGGAATATTATAATTATGAATTCTGGAAAATTGATAAGAAATGTAAGATAAAAACTAACCCAAATTAGGAGGGTCAGCCATGTATGCATGGTTTAAAGCTGTGAAAAAGGGGGTGAGGGTTTAGTTCATTTTGAAATATCAGTGGAAGTAAAATTAACCTTAGCTATGCACCATGGCTAACCCTACTTAGCTTTCATTAGACATTACTTATCAGTTTTCAAGAACTGTGAGCCAGGATCCACAGCAACAGTTTATAAACCCCATCTTTGATAGGTTTTCTGATTAGTACATTTGTTCCTCATCAAGTAGAAGATTTTGGCAAAGGTAGCTTAAAATTGAGTACATTTTCGTATTAGGATGTAAGTTTATAAATTTTAGATCAAATTGCGGTATTAACCATGATTTCAAAGTTCAGTGAACATGGAAATGTGCTGTCAAAAGTGTTATTTTTAATAACCTTATGTTCTATGTGATGTATATCCTCTCAGAGCAGTGTTCACCCATATGTTCTATGTGATGTATATCCTCTCAGAGCAGTGTTCACCCATATGTTTTTGGTTTGTTTTTGTTGCTAATTCTTTGATTAACAGAGTGTTTTGTAGTCTTTTATCTCTTTGTATTCTTTCTTTTGAGTTTTTTGCAATTGCCTTGCATAATCTAAATAATACCAAAAACATAGCTTCACCTTTGATTGAAATCATTGTATAGAACCATAAACCTATCTTTTTTTAAAGGATAATTGTGAAAATAAAGAAAAAGATTACCAGAAAAAGTTGAAGAAAACATGTAAGGTAAAGTATGAATTGGATTTAATATGACCCTTAAAATTGGGGCTTTTATGTTACATCTTGAGAATATCTTATCATATGAAGTTCCCTATGACAAATTGATTAAAAAATATTTACTAGTCAGGATTTTCTGTCAAGAAAAACTAAATGTCAGAACTTTTACAATTTTGATGTAAGAGAGATTTAATTCAGGACTATATTTGTTTATCAGGTTTGATTCAAATTGGAATAAGAATTTTAACACAATGAAATACTTTCTGAATAACAGGTCTTCATACACATTAAAGTACATTTTATTTCATGTTGGATGATGATCTTCGGTTGTATTATCTTATATGTTTTAATCAGTCTTAAAAGAAATTTTATGAGAGGCCTACCAAATTTCAGTGGCGGATCCAGAACTTTTCCTAAGGGGGGGGGGCTCTCCAGTCATGCTTCAATGATTCCCTATATAATCAACCAAATTTTTCCCACAAAGGGGGGACCAGGGCCCCCCTGGATCCGCCTATGAATTTGTGCAATTTAGTATATAAAAAGACTTCTGATATACGCTGTGCAGGCCTAAAAAGGGAAAGTTAAATCTTCACTGTTTGTTGTTATTTGATTTCATGGAGCATGTATTTAATTGCATGGACAGTTGAATGTTTTCAAAGGGCAAATTTTGTAGTAATGATTAAATTTTTTTACATATTAGCTAAAAGCTGTGCAATATTTCCAAATATTTTTAAGGATTATGTCTGGAAAAAGTAATATTATACTTAAAATTTTAGAATTAGATGTGGAAAGAACTAATAAAATGCTTTTTGAAAAAAAAATGAAAATTAAGGCCACACTGTGTCACACAAGTTGCTACATAACAAAAAAGATCTATTTTTTTTTTACATTCTTTATTACAACTGCATAATCTGAGTTATCTCCCATCTTACAATGCAACTTTAATAGATAGGAATCAGCCACAAAATTCTCTTCTTTAAAGGAAAAGGGTATTACGAGATGGATGAATCTAGACATTTAAACATGTTTAAAAATATCATCTTATAAAAAAATGTGAGTTCAATTATGATATATTTTGTAGAAGGGTTCTGTGGAGGAGAGAATGTCCTTTGAATCCAAGGTCACACAGGCACAGAAATCAAGAGATGTTGCTCTGTTAGAAGGTTAGTTTATGTTAATTATCCATATTGTATTTTTAAGGCTATTTATATATAAATGTGAATTTATGGTTTAAACACATTGTAAATAATAGTCATTTAAATTTTATATTGTTTTTATACGCCCAGGACGGGACGTATTATGGTATACCGTTGTCCGTCCGTCCGTCCGTCTGTCCGTCCGTCCGTCTGTCGGACTTCAGACAATAACTCAAAAATGCTTTCACTAATTTCCATGAAACTTAAGTGAATTGTTTATATCTATTGACGTAAGCTCCCTTTCGTTTTTTTTTAATTTCAGATTTTAAGTTTTGGATTTATGGGGCTTTATTCATAAAAAAGGGGGGATTTTTAACACTTCGGACAATAACTCAAAAAGGCTTTCACCAATGTCCATGAAACTTTGGTGAATTGTTTATATCTATTGATGTAAGCTCCCTTTCAATTTTTATAAATTTCAAATTTTAAGTTTTGAATTTATGGGGCTTTATTCATAAAAAAAGGGAGATTTTCAACACTTCGGACAATAACTCAAAAAGGCTTTCACTAATGTCCATGAAACTTTGGTGAATTGTTTATATCTATTGATGTAAGCTCCCTTTCAATTTTTATAAATTTCAGATTTTAAGTTTTGGATTTATGGGCTTTATTCATAAAAAAAGGGGGATTTTTAACACTTCTGACAATAACTCAAAAAGGCTTTCACCAATGTCCATGAAACTTTGGTGAATTGTTTATATCTATTGATGTAAGCTCCCTTTCAATTTTTATAAATTTCAAATTTTAAGTTTTGGATTTATGGGGCTTTATTCATAAAAAAAGGGGATTTTTAACACTTCGGACAATAACTCAAAAAGACTTTCACCAATGTCCTTGAAACTTTGGTGAATTGTTTATATCTTTTGATGTAAGCTCCCTTTCAGATTTTACATTTCCGAGTTATGAATTTTAATGCTTAAAAAAGGGGGGATTTTCCAATAAAAGACAAGTTAAAAGAGCAACGGGCGTATCATGCGCTAAAGCTCAGCCCTTTATTCCCTTTTCTGTTCTTCAGTCAACTTGAATCATCACATCATCAAAATTTGTAACATTTATGTGTCCAATATGGCCAACATTGATCTATTATTATAAAGTCATTTTAACATCTAGTACAACAAAATCTGAGACGATCTGGTTTGAAATATATATAAAAATATTGAAATACATGTAGGTTTAAAAATCAATTTATTCATAAACAATACATGATACAGTCACAAAAATGAGGAGTGAATGCATTTTAACTCCAGATGCGTTTTAACTTTGCGTCCTTTCTTTACAGTTTGTGAAAAAGTGAGAGAAAATGAAGCAGTTAAAATGATACGTTTGAAGGAAGGTTTGACAAAAATTTCTGAAGCTTACATGATGATGGGGAAAAAATGTTCAATACTGTTTGAGGCTGAAAGGGTAAGAGAACCTAGAATTAACATCTCCTTTATATATAAAAATAAATGTTGGCTTCTTTATGATTTTTTTCTTCTTCTTTTTTTTTTAAAATGATAAGCAATTTTTTTTCAATTGAATTTCCTAACAATCTATTAGGAGTTTAGTATGGCGTCCATTATCACTGAACTAGTAACATATTTGTTTAGGGGCCAGCTGAAGGACTTCTCCAGGTGCCGGAGTTTCTGGCTGCATTGAAGACCCATTGGTGACCTTCGGCTGTTGTCTATGGCAAGCCAAAGTGGACAAAAAGAGCTATTTTCTAATATTAGAAAATCATTTTCTAATATTAAAAAATCATTTTCTAATATTAAAAAATCATTTTCTAATATTAAAAAATCATTTTTTAATATTAGAAAAGAAAAGAACGATTTTTTAATATTAGAAAATGAATTTTTAATATTAGAAAATCAATTTCTAATATTAGAAAATCAATTTCTAATATTAAAAAATCAATTTCTAATATTAGAAAATCAATTTCTAATATTAGAAAATCAATTTTTAATATTAGAAAATGATTTTCTAATATTAAAAAATCAATTTATTAATATTAGAAATTCGAAAGTATTTTCTTATATTAGAAATTCATTTTCTAATATTAGAAACTCATTTTCTAATCATTTTCTAATATTAGAAATTCATTTTTTAATATTAGAAATTCATTTTTTAATATTAGAAATTCATTTTCTAATATTAAAAAATCATTTTCTAATATTAAAAATTAAAATCTTCATCACCAAAGAGTTTTGATTTATATATTTCTAAACTCAATAAGCCCTCCCTGATTACAAACGGAATGTAAAAAAAAAAGATGTCTGAAATAAAGAATGAACTAAATCAAATATTGCTAAGGATTAACGGAGCAGCTCTATCAAATAATTTTGAGGAAGTTGAAATACTGATTGGAGATGCCACAACTAAACTTGAAAATGGGAGAGCAGAATTAGATGAGGAAACTGTTCAGCAGCTCCAATCGTCACTGGAATCCATGACAGGACTTGCCAGAGACATGAGGAATGTTCATGTAAATTCTGGCTACAAAGCTGAAAGACCTAAGACAGGTATGAAATATGCAGTCTTATGAAATATAGGCTAAATTTGTCTTCATTTAATAATTTTTTTTCTTACAATATCACAATAGTATTTGATGTAGGGTAAATTTCCCCTGAATATATTTGTGTATTCACAGCAGCGTTAATTTTAATCAAAGTACTGAAGTACTGAACATCGTATGGTCCGACAAGCACTTGATTGTCGCAGAAAAAACACATCTTATACCTGAATGTGAGGTGGAAGTTCAGATGTATTTTTTTCTGGGGCAAATTCGCGAGAGTGATAAATCAATGACCAGGAATTCAACCTCACCGTAATAGCTTTTATATTGTAGTGATACAAACCAGTATTGTCTTGTTTATTGTTATATATTATATTGATACTTGTATATTACAGTTACATTTATATATAATGTTGATGCATTTGTGTACCATTATATTTTAACGTTACTATATTAATAATAGTGCAGTCGGCAATTGCATGATGGACAATTCAATTCAATTTTTCTTTCCTGTAAAAAATGAGTTATGGTTCCTTGAGATTGCAAACTTTTCGAAGTTGGGATATTCTCCCCATGCTTGTGTATAGTTATTAGTGATTAGTTTTTGTTATTTTTGTAATTTATACAATTTTTACCAAAATGACACAGAAATTAACAACTTAAGGTCACCGTACGGCCTTCAACAATGAACAAAGCCCATACTGCATAGTCAGCTATAAAACCTGCAATGACAGCGTTAAACAATTTAATCGAGTAAACGGCCTAATATATTTATGAAAAAATGAACGTAAAACAAATTTGTAACACATAAACAAACGACAACCACTGAATTACAGGTTACTGACTTGGGACAGGCACATATACAAATAATGTTAGCGGGATACAAACCCTCCCCAACGTGGGACAGTGGTATAACCTTTATAAAAATCAGTTGAAAAAGGCTTGATTCATCAGATGGACAAAAATACAAGTAGATGTGGCCGGGTGGAATGATTAAGCATCACTGCATTGTTTGTTATCGACACCTCTTGAATACTGAAGTAACACGGAGTCTACGTTTATTTCGTCTGAAACTTGATTACAAAAAGATGCGTTTAAAGCTGCCACTTTGTATCGGTGTATTAGAGCGAAGTCACTATCGAACTTAAGTAAACTTGGATAATATTGGTTTACCGATTTTCTTAAACTTCTATTTGTACTGATGCATTATACTTCATGTCTACAAGTCTCATGATATGTTTTATGTAAAAAAAAGAAGATGTGGTATGATTGCAAATTAGACGAGACTACTCTTTACAAGAGAGCAAATAACACGGGATGTCGCCGTTTAGCCTTTAACAATAAGCAAAGGCCATACCGCATAGTCGCCTATAAAAAGCCGCGAAATAACAATGCAAAACAATTCAAACGAGAAAAACTAACGGAGTAATTACTGTACAAAATAAACAAACATATATGTGCCACATTAAAAAAAACACAATTGAATTACAGGCTTCTGACAGGCACATCCATACATAATGCGGCGGTGTTAAACATGTAAGCGGGATCCCATTCCCCCGCTTAGCCTGGGTTAGTGGTGTACATGTAACCGAGTACTATAACATATGAACGAACTATAAAAATCAGTTGAAAGAGGCTTAACTCATCAGATGGATACAATTAGAGATACATCTAACCAAACACAGAATGGACGTTGGTTGACATAATCCTGACATGCTGCTCAATTTACGACTTGTATTTTGTTATGACCCCGTCGACGATAGAACATGGTTATAATATTTACAAGTATTTGTGTCCGTCCATTCGTCCGTATTTTTTTGTGATAAATATTTTGGTCATAGTTGTTTATGGAGAAGTTGTAGCGTAATCAACTTAAATAAATTATGTGGTTTCTCTGAAGATATTATTGTAAAAGTGTATAATTAGTCAAATAGACTGAAAACTAAGTACATGTACACGTTCTTTAAAAAAGAGTTTTTCGTTTGATCATGATTTAGTACGGTTTTGACACTAAATGTGACGGTTTAAGCAGGCTTAGAAGTTATTACTATTATTAATACAACAAACCCATCCCTAAGCAGAAAATACTTAGTGAAAAAGAAAAAAAGATTAGATGAAAAAAAAATATTTATGACAGGCTTAAAAAAAAGTTGTATTAAATATTGTATGTTTCTGGATGCACGAATAACAAAGTCTGGATGCACGAATAACAAAGTCTGTGTCAAAGCAGGATTGCATTTAGTTTTCCTACAGGAAATGATTGTCATTATATTTCAAAGGACGTTTCGTGTTATTGCAAATTTTCTGTATTTATGCATGATCAGGTTAGCGCGTTTTCTTATTGTTCGCTGACTTTGTATTTGCTAGCTTGATGCATCTGATTGTTCGTGGCTTATAGTCCGCTAGCTTGATATACAAACATAAGATATGAATATTCAAGAGCTTTCAAAAATAGACAGGGCAACAAATAAAACAAAACATACAGAGTGGGCCATAAGTATTCGTCACTTGAGATTTTTCGCTTTATATTGTATACAAAACTACATTTTTTCAAAAGCATATTTTTTTTAAACAACATGGTAACAATAGAAGCAGAATTGTCACAGGTAAGTCAGTTTTTTTGGATTGTATTTTTTTGTGGATCAATTTAAATTTTTCACAAGATGAACACAAATAGTATTTTCTGTTCAGAAATTCGCTACATATTCAACCCAATAAATCATAAATATTTTCACTGATGTTAACAAACATTAAACATAAACACCTGAAGACAAAACTATTACCTAAAAAACAAACATACTCCAGACAATTCTACGCATTTAAGACCTTGTTGATATAACTCAACCATTAATGTCCTCAAATTATTTGAAAAAAAATGTTTTTATATGAAATATATAGCAAACAAAATTAAGGTGACGATTACTTTCGGTCAGGTATAGTACATATCAAGTGAACACGCAAATTACACACCAGATAAATAGATATAGGAAGATTTCGAGGTGGTGTGAGTTCACACAAGAGTTCATATCTGACAGTTTAGATAATCGTGCTGTGCGTATTTTTCGATTTTGACTTTTTTTTTATCCCGCATGAAGGCGTCCCAGAACAAAAATAAATAAAATAGCCTAGCCAGACGTCATAATTAATTAGACTATTGAATCGGACAGTATACTATGTAAACATGCAGTGACACGCACTTAAATCTGAAATTAGAAGATCAAAATAAAAAAGAACATGTATGCTATAGATTAGTTTATACTAAAATTAGCACTATAGTAAAGAGGACTAAATAAATTTGCTATGCTGAAAATAAAGCATTAAACCAACAAATAATGAACAGAAATTAACTGGTTTTGGTAATCAGTAATGATCCACAACCACTTAAACCCGGCACTTCTGCATCTGGAAAGGCTGCGTAATCAAACTCAAAACTGGCCTTGAGCTTAAACAGAATCCAACTAAAATTTACGTAAAAATGAGCTCCTGGGTTGTTGATTATTAAGTATCGACGTTTGCCTTGTGTACGCTTTTAATCTCTTTCATCGGATGATGTTTTTTTTTGAGTTGTGCTGTCACAGTTGATTTTTAAATTACTGTAAATACGAAAGTGAAACATAGTCCGGGCATGTGGTTTGTGGCAAGCAGTATTTATAAGATTTCCTGTAGATTTATAACCTGTTTGGACTGGTCTGCGAAAAATTTGAGAAGTCGTTCTCACGAAGTCATCTGCCATTCCTGTTGCTGGTTCGTTGCTACTGTCTGTATTGAGGACTGCTCTGGCTTCCCGAACAACTCGGAGGATGGCATCCGCCATATTTCTTATTATTAGTGCACTAAGGATAATTAATGACGTCATAAAACGCTTAAAGTTAAAAGGGAGAAACTATTATTTTATCCAAGTAATACTTTTCATTCAAACGCTTTCAAAGCTATTTCTAATATTAAAAAATGATTTTTTAATATTAAAAAATGATTTTCTAATATTAAAAAGTGATTTTCTAATATTAAAAAATGATTTTTTAATATTAAAAAATGATTTCTTAATATTAAAAAGTATCGTATTTTCTAATATTAGAAAATGATTTTCTAATATTAGAAATTGATTTTTTAATATTAGAAAAGGATTTCTTAATATTAGAAAATGATTTCTTAATATTAGAAAATGATTTCTTAATATTAGAAAATGATTTCTTAATATTAGAAAATGATTTTCTAATATTAGAAAAGGATTTTCTAATATTAGAAAATAGCTCTTTTTGTCCACT
The DNA here is from genome assembly GCA_019925275.1 of Mytilus edulis. Taxonomy (NCBI): domain Eukaryota; kingdom Metazoa; phylum Mollusca; class Bivalvia; order Mytilida; family Mytilidae; genus Mytilus; species Mytilus edulis. The sequence goes on along the minus strand of CM034351.1, from coordinate 95,127,555 downwards.
TTGGCTTGCCATAGTTGTCTGCTTTATGGTTGGGTTGTTGTCTCTTTGACACATTCCCTATTTCCATTCTCAATTTTATTAAATTTTATTATCTAATTAGGAAATAAGTTATTTTAAGACTTCTTCTGTTAGTTAACAATAATATATAATTATCTCCGAACAACAGATTTTTGTTTGGATCTGTACTAGGGGGAAATGTTTTACACACTTCTTAACACTTTTCATAACCACTAAAATATTTTAAGTATTTGGACATTCAAATTTCATTTTCATGGCGATGTTATCTAAATAAATACATGTGGAATAATGTATCCCATTAAATTGGCAACACTCAATATTGCAGAGTTTACATAGTATGTACAATTATACCTATTTCAGGATGTTGCTAACCTGATACCTGATGTACATGGACAGAATCTGGAAGAAATTAAATATACAGGTTTATAAATATTTAAAACATGTGTATACTATAGTGTTCTTGATATTTATGTAGATTCAAGCTCTTTAGAGTTTTTCTGCAAAGTTGGCTTTCTTGCCATCATCTCTAAGATTGAGCTCAATGGTTGACATAAAATTTATCACACAAAGAATATTAAACATCAATAGACATAAGTTTTTAAGAATCTATTATCTTTGTATAAAATCTTATTTACATCAACATTAGCTGAACCTTTTATATAGAAATTTAGAGATTTGCTAAACCATTCAGGTGTTATTAGATATATAAAACATTTAAATCTGTTGAGTTTAACAATATTTTATTTAAGAATTGAATGCTTCTTTTTGTAACTTCATTGGGGTGTAAAAGCGTTGACCGAAGTACATTTTGTATGAAGCGCTTCATTCTAAAAATGTGCGCATGGTCAACACTTTTACAACCCTATGAAGTTACAAAAAGAAGCTTCAATACTTACAATTACATTTTTTAGCTTTGATCATGAAAACACGAATTTTATATTTTTTTTATTGAATTCACCTGTGCACTTTATTGTGGGACCATGTGTTATCATGAATGATAAGTTTTATTGAGTAATGCATTTGCTTAAGGAATTACACATGATGTGCAGTTAGCCAATCAGAATAAAATACTATAATGAAACATACATCTAATGTAATTATTATGAATTATACAAGTAAATTTTATATACACATTCACAAATAGAATTCAGAAACAAGCTACAAGTGCTTCTTGCACTGTTCTTTTTCTAAGTGTGTACCATTTTGATATAAATATCAACCTTTTTCCTCAATTTTCCCAGGGATTTTTACACAATGTGAAATTGTACTCTTTACTGTATTGTATATGAATTCGTGACTTATTGATATGCATTATTCCTTTCAGGTGCACTCCATTCCCAAGCATTTGTACAGAGAGCTAAAGAGAAAGTCCAAGCATGTAAAGTTAAACCACTGAGAAGATCATCCAGTCTTCCTAGACAGTCCCAGTTATGTCAAGATAGATCCTCACCTTATGAAACCCCTGAACAGTCACCAAAAAAAGCTTCCTCTTGTGACTCACCAAGCAAGTCATCAATAAGTGGCTCACCAAGCAAGTCATCTATGAGTGACTCACCTAGTAAATCCTCAATGTATGGTAAGTCTGTGCCTAAAAGAACACAGGACGTATTTACAATTTGAAAATTACTTTGTTTTGATTCTGCTACAAAAAAAATATCTCTATGTTAATTATCAACTGATGAAGAAAAAAAAAGCATATACAAAGCAATAGGGGGACATTTTATAAAGTGTATCAAATTGGTGTACAGTTCACATAATTGATTTAATCATAAATTCAGACATTTCCTAGGTTGAATGCTAATTATTTTTGAAAATATGATACAAAACAAGTACATGCTTCAAAACTATTTGACCCATATAGGTAATGGTACAAGTTTTTAAAGGAGAAACAAATGGCAGGGTTTTTTCTTTTTTTTATACTGATAATTTGGTAAAATTGTTTAGTCAATCAACTTCAGCAGTAGAATTGTAAATTTGATCCAATCAAGATTATTGGTGCTCATCACTTTTAAATAAAATTTTCTCATTTATTTTTACAGAGCAAGATTCTGATCCACCACCATACCACACAGTCTATCCTAGTATCTATCCAAGTCTACACTTCATCACCAGTAACCGTGACTACAGTCAGAACCAATCAGATCACAGTAACAACTCTTCACCAGAGACCAGCATTTGTAGAAAGTAAATGGACAAAAGAAAGATAATTCAAATTGGTGCTAATATTAGAATGTAGATTATTATAGCTTGTTTTTTCTAAGATACAAATGTACTGCTCTCATGCACTGACATGATGTTTATTTTAAAATTATTTGTAAGCTGATAAAGGCTTGGAACTTAACAAAGTAGCCATTATAATAATTTGGTGTAAAGTTCATTGTATGAAAATAAGACATATAAAGACATAGTATTATGCTTGTTAATCCTTGAAAACATTGTAGTTTTGAGCTATCATTGTTAATCCTTGATGAATTTTTTGCTTTAGTGTATTGCTTTGGACAACCAGTTATTCATATCCCATTGAAATAAATATCTTAAGATGCTTTAGTAGAAGCAAAGTATGAGTCTCTTGGAAAGGACAACTTTTTCATATGAATAAAGCAAAGAAAATTCATAAAAGAAATTGAATAAATAAACTCACTGTTATGAATTATAAAGTTCATAACAAAAGAATTTTGATTTTTTTGTTTGTTGTTTTCATCTATATACTTATTCTGCTATGAATTGAGTTATTAAAGCCATCAAGTTTAAGATCGGTGTTTGCTTAAATTATACAGGTTGATAGAGGAATTGTTAAAGGCAAATTTTAGAGCACCATTTGTCTTATTATTTTTAAATTATTAGTGTATAAACTTTTTTTTAATTTTGTCAAGTTGACTTCTTGGTGAGGCAAATTTTAGATCATGATTTGTCCTATTATTTTAAAATTGTTATTGCGTAAACATTTATTTACAATTTAGTCAAGTTGACTTACTTTTTAGATGCATGCATACTTTGTTGTATTTTTTTATATGATATATTTTTTATTCTTTTCCTACCATACATAATATTTGTATCTGGATACAGTTTGGTAACAGGAGATTACCATGAAGTTGTGGTCACATGATTTTGAAGTATAGTACATATAAAGTTTATTTTCATATGTATTTTGAGAATATTTCAATTTTTGGTTTTAACCAAGTTTTCATGGTTAACTAAACATGAAATTGTAATGTTGTGAGTGGTCCATTGTGCCCTATGGACACATATCCTTGCTTATTGCATGCAATGAATTTTGTTTAAGGGTAGACATAGTCAATCTTTTAAAACAGCTATGACACACCAATGAAATTATAAAAAGCTTGTTGATTTATAAGATAGAATAGCTAGACCATCCATAATTTATTCAAACAATACAGCATATATAAAATATATGACTAATTTTACCATATTATAGACAGCATCTTTAATATTCTGGGTATTTTTTACTAGATGTTTCAGTATGTAGATTTTTCTCCTTTTCTCCTGTGATGTCAAAATTTTACAAGAATTTCTGTGATGTACAGATATGGTGGACAAATAGTGTAAAGTTGTATCTAGGAAAAACTAATATAGAGTTGCAGTTTATATTCAATAATATTCATTATATTCAATTTAAATAATGCATGAAAAATAACCCCAAAATATATGTCTTCATTTTTTCTGTGAATATATATGTATTCAGTAAAAAATATGCTAATTGGCCTTGCGTTGATGTTAGATTATAATGTTTTCAAAAGAATGATGAAAACTAGTTTGTATTAGTCCTCTATTTCCTAGGGAAGGAAAACATTGAATGTGTAAAATACTATTATAAAAAATTATCAGCTGACAACAAAGATTCAAATCATTAATATACAAATTGTACCAGTATGATTTTACAGCCGATTGCATTGAGTGTGTAGGTAAAGGTAATATCTTTGGTTAGCCAGCTTGGTAGCTGAACCTTGAAGTCATTATGAGTTAAGATATATTACCCTTCTTTCAAAGTACCCTAGTCTTACAGACAGATAGATTGGTTATCTGTCAGACTAGTCTACTCTAAAAATAGGGTAGTTTACCTAACATAATAATGACTTCATGGTTTAGCTAGCAAGCAAGTTAACCAAAGATTTTACCTTTACCTACACACTCAATGCAATTGGCTGAAATAGATTTGTTCAATTCAATGAAGTCTTCAAATAAAAAATCGAATTTAAACAATGTTATAGTAACTTCTGGTGAAATATAAGATATTTCCAGATGCAAATTATACTTTATTATATCTGTATAAAACATATTCAGTTTATAGATAGACAGATACATGTTGTATTTATATTTAATTTGTATAAGCTAGTCAAAGGAGCAAGACATTTTTTTTATATTACTTTTACTAATATTTCTTTATTTCGAAATATCTTCTTTTCTATCACCTCTTTAACTCATATGCTAGTCATAACATTGTGTAATATTTAGTAAATGTTTATGTCACATTTTGCATGTGTTCATCTGTGAACGTAAATGTGTGTTCTTTGTAAAATTTCTATACACCGTAGTTGTTTATTTGTCACATTTGTGAACATGTTCATCTGTAAGTGTGTTCTTTGTAAAATTTCTATACACAGTAGTTTGTAAATAGTTATGTGCACAAAAACACTTTTTGATAGCAATATTTCATTTCTTATTCTTTTTTAAGATTTTTTTTAATAAATTCTTGATACTGTCATGTTTTGTTATGATTATATTTTAGTGCACAATATATTGTCAAACCCAATGACGGATTAAGGATGTTTTTAGGTGAAATTTGAAAAATCAAGAATTTAAAATTGATACTATAAGTCGAAAGAGTTAAGGAAAAATAAAAGCTAAAAAAAAATATTGATCTCCTTTTTGAGATATTTGAGTTTTAAAAAATGCTGGGAAAAGGCTTACTCAGACTTTAACCTTACATCTGCATTGATATTATTTAAGTCTCAAATAGAAAGAAATGAAATTAAATTAAAAATCTTCCTAAATTTTGGGAAATTACCTTTTATGAGCCATTGATTGATTGATTGTTGGTTGCTTAACGTCCAGTGGCAAATATTTCATGCATATTCAGGACGAGAACAAGTTCACAATAAATACAATAGGTAGGTTGTTGTAAGAGAGGCCATCTAGGATGATGGTCGGGGAAATTTGGACTGCCACTGGAAAATGAGGGTATATTGGATAGGGACAGAAATTTTGCCTTGCAACAGGCCACCTACGGACCCCTCAAAGAGTTGTTGCAAGGGTTCTAAACGTGCAAAGAGCGTGGCACTCTCTTTACACGAGGCATCGGATTTAACGTCTTCTTCTGACGGATGTGACTGCGAACTTGATACATCCCGCGCAGCCAAACGGACGCCCCACTTCAGCAAGCGTTTTACTGCCGGTCGGGAGAAGACCAAGTGACCATATTTCTATACCCCAGCCACCCTTGGGGTTATGAGTCATTGAAGTCTTTTATGAAAAGAAAAATGGGTATTATGGGGCAAAATATTTTATCCTGTATTGATGGAAAAAACAAGAAGTCTGAAAATATGACACAAATTTCTAAACCTCACCTAACTTCATTCTTAAGATGGAGCTAAGATAGCCTGCACCATTCTTATACCTCAAGTTGAAAAATTATTGGAAATTTTTATCTCAACTTGAAGGACACAACTCAAAAAGCCAAACTTGAGAATGATGTTTCCAAGAGAGAGGCGGCATAATTAAGTTGCATGTGACATGTTGTGATTGGGTTAGTTTATGGCAAACCACTAATTGTGAATTAAGGGCATACGATACAGTTACAAGGGAGGTAATGATGTTGCTAACGTAAAATGTTATTTTCGCGACGTCAAACTGTGACATATCGGGAAAAGATGCATTTTTCGAGTGATTTTTATCATTCAAACTGATTTAATTTGAAAACGAGTTCATGGACCCCTATTTTTCAAAACGGCAATTTGTTTCATTTTGCAGGGAGATTATGTGACCCAAATTTTATAAAACTGTAAATAGAGGTTTTTTTTTAATTTTGATAAACATGCAGCAAAATATGACGTTTTTTCCTCAATTCATGAACATTTGATAAATATGAGTTATTTCTGAATAAAAAATGCATATTTTTTAGGATACTTATAAAAAACAGAAATTAACGATTATTTAACAAAAAAACAATTTGTGTTTATCTTTTATAACAAAAAAGTTATGTCTTTCTTTCGAAAAAGAAATTACGGCCACAAATCTGAATTTTGAGCAAATATACAAAATTTCGACCTCATTTTACTAAAAAAAGTAGCACATGAAGGTATATTTTTTATTACATATTTGATTTAATCAGGTAAAAAATAGCCTATATGCAAATTTTCATGAACTTGTAAATACAGGATCAAAACTGTATCGTATGCCCTTAATGATAGTAATCATTCAGATACCCCACCAATCTATAACAGGGTCAATACAGAAACCAGCAGTATTTTTTAAAGTATTGAGAAATGTGTAGAAAGCCGATTATTATTGGCTGTTGAAAAATGCATGGCCTTTGGAAGATGTTTTGAATTTCTTTATTTCCAGTTGGACTTGAAAAAAATCAAAAAAATAATTTTTTCCATGTTTCAAAGTTTCCAGACTGTCATATGTTCACTGCTATTTTTAGCTCATCATGCCCAATGGGCCAAGTGATCTTTTCTCATCACTTGTCGTCGTCCTGATCTGTTAACTTTTACAAAATCTCATCTGAAACTACTGGGCCAAATTTAACCAAACTTTATCTAGTTTAAAAAATTGTGTCCGATGACCTTGCCTGTCAGTTAACATGTCTATAAATAGAAAATAAGGGTACAATGAAGTCTTTCATCAGCCGAAGGACGCCTCCGGGAGCGGGAATTTCTCGCTACATTGAAGACCTGTTGGTGATCTTCTGCTGTTGTCTTTTCTATGGTAGGGTTGTTGTCTCTTTGACACATTCCCCATTTCCATTCTCAATTTTATTTGACTTACATCTCTGAAACTAAAGCATTTAGAACAAATCTGCCTTAATAAAATGCTCTTATGGGTAAGATCTATCTGCCCTGAAATTATCAGATGAATTGGATAACCTTTTGTTGAGTTTCTGCCCCTGAATGAGTTATTTAAAGGAAACTTCGCAGTTTTGGGATAGTATCTTTAATATTATTATAGAGATAAACTGTAAACAGCAATAATGTTCAGCAAAGAGAGATCTACAAATAAGTACATGACATAAATTGCACTTTTTTGTAACCAGGATTTGTTTTTCCTCAATCGATTTATGACTTTTTAACAGAAGTATACTACTGTTGCCTTTATTTACAAAAATCTTATTTGAAACTAAGTTAAGTCTGCATTGTCGAAATGGTAATTGACACCTGATTAGAGTAGTTTCCATTTATGAAAATTTGTACAACTAATTGCATATTTGTCTTATATCCTAAAAAATATAATAGATTGATAGAAATTTAAATAAGCATGCTTGAATGGTTTTACACTTGTAATTTTTGGGACCCTTTATAGTTTGCTGTTCGGTGTGAGCCTTGGCTCTGTGTTGAAGAGGGTATCTTGACCTATAATGGTTTACTTTTATAAATTGTGACTTAGATGGAGAGTTGTCTCATTGGCACTCATACCACATATTCCTATATCTATTGAAGATTTTGATTTGATATTCATAAAAGAGTAACCATATTAACACCAATTCAACTTATTTATCAATAGATTCAGTGATCACTTACATTTAATATATCCAAGTGAACTTGAAATTAAAGATACTACCGACACAGATAAATCTACTTCATATTTGTACTTTTTTCTCGAAATGACTACTGATGGTAGGCTAAATACAAAATTTATGACAAACACAATGATTTTAATTTTCCTATAGTGAACTTTCCATTTCTGTGTAGCAACATCCCAGTGGCACCCACATATGGAGTATATGTGTCTCAATTGATACGTTACTCTAGAGCTAGCTCAAAGTAACGTAAATTTGTTGAACCAGGAATACTGCTTTCTCAAAGTTGCTAAGACAGGGCTATGAATCAATCAAATTAAGGTCATCACTCAAGAAATTTTACGGTCGCCATCGTGAGCTGATTGGCCATTATGACAAAAGTGTGTCAGAAATCATATATGATATTCTTCCACAGTCTTAATAATCTTCCATCATAACCGAATTGAACAAAGAAATAACACATTGTGTGCCGTATACGGTGCAGGAAATACTTACCCTTCCGATGCACCTGATTTCACTCCCGGTTTTTAGTGGAGTTCGTGTTGTTTCTTATTTATTATTTGTAACTGTTGATGTAAATGTCTTTGTTTTATGAGTCTTTGTTTACTTCTTGGTTTTGATTGTTATTGTCTTATTGTCTAATACAATGCATTTTTACTCGGTAGGGGATTATGTATTGACATGCAATACTATCAGAATGTTTGTTTCAGTTGTTTTGTTGTTGAAAAATACTTCCTTATTATGAGTTATAGTTCATATCTTCGATAACATAAGCAATAGGTCAACTATATATGGTGTGTGGAATGACAGAAAGGTGTACATGTTCGACTGGCAGGTTACATCTGAACTCCACCTCATTTTCATAATTCATTTGTCAATGTTCAATTTTTGTGGTTTGGTCAGTTTCTCGGATACTACAAGCAAAGGATTAGCTGTATTTGGTGTATGGAATGTGTGTAAGGTGTTCATGTCCGTTTATCTGGTTTAAGTTTTTTTCTGTATGAGCTTTATGATACTTTAAGCATTAGGGCCACTATATTTGGTATATATTACGGACCGAGTTTTAGGTAGACATGTCTGTCTGGCAAATTTTTATTGGTTTTCTCAATATATATAACAAATAACTGTAAGCCATTGATCAACTATATTTGTTATGACCAATGATTATAAGATGTTTGTCTGGTAAGGTTCATCAGACCTTGGAATCATTTTCATGATCTATTAATTTAGCATCTGTTCAATCAGGCAAGTTTCTCTGGTCTTTTGGCTTACAGGCTCAGTATCTGTGTATATGCAATTTGCAAACTTTATTTGTTATGACTTTTTCTTAATCAAGTAAAGAAGGCGAGACATTTCAGCATGTGTAGTTTTTGTCATTTTAGTTGCATTTTATTTAGTTAGTTATTTGTAAGTATGAAAAAGTTCCCTCCACAAAGACTTAAAATCTAACCTCGTCAACCATATTGAAATTCAAAATAGTTCACAGAGGCTAGATTTACCATTCTTGCTTTTATCTCACTAAATATTAATACTCTAAAATAGAAACAATGGTCGTCTTTTCCCTCACAGCTCTAGAGCTCTTCGAATAGTAAAATTTTGCGAGACCGTAAAGGAACGAAATTTGGTAATTAGGGAAAGGGAGATCCTCTCATTTTATGAATTTTGGGTGTGGATACTTCCTTTATATTTCAACATAAGGTCATGAAAGTAAATTATATTCTAAAACTGAAATAATACACCTTATCGCTATTTGTCCGCCATTACTTGATATCACACAGGTTCCCGTAAAAATTTGACGTCATAAAACAAAATATCTGACGCCACAATGGAAAAGTGATTTTTGCATGCGTCAAAAGTTCAATCGACCGTGTCAGCTGGGATTAGCGATAAGGTGTATGCAGGGTGATTGCAACACTCTGTACGCTACAAACCCTTTGGTAAAAAATCCGAAACCTTCTCCAGCATGCCCTTACTCTTTTAGTGTCGGACAAAATTTCACACCCTTTCATGCTGTGAACCCAACAATTGGATACATTGTAAATTTGTTCTCGTCTTATCTTTGCATAAACTATTTGTCACTGGACGTTTATCTAACATTAATCAGTCGATCAAATCGAAATTCCATACTAAATCACTGACAAAGAAGGGGACAATAGAGGGGGAGGACAGGGGGTACCCTTCTCCCTTCTCCCACCCCTCTTCTCCTTTCTCCTACCCCGTTCTCCTTTCTCCCATTAGAATAAAACATCTACTTTTGAGATATTTTTTCTTGAAATATTAGATCATTTTTTAAAAGGAGAGATATTTTATTTTTTCTCCTTTCTCCAACTTTTTCTCCTTTCTCCCAGCCTTACTCTCCTTTCTCCTACCCCCTTTCTCCTTTCTCCCACCCCTTTTTCCTTTCTCCTATCCCCTTTCTCCCTTACCCCTGTCCTCCCCCTCACAATACATATCTACAGGTGAAACAAATGAATTTGTATTAGATCTTTCCCTTTCCGTTACGATAGGTTTAAAAAGTTGTTTAAAGAAAAACAAGAATGTGTCCATAGTACACGGATGCTCCACTCGCACTATCATTTTCCATGTTCAGTGGACAGTGAAATTGGAATCAAATATAATTTGGAATTGAAATTAGAATCATAGGGCACATGTGTACTAAGTTTCAAGTTGATGTGACTTTAACTTCATCAAAAACTTCCTTGACCAAAAACTGTAACCTGAACTTCACACTATCAGTTTATATGTTCAGTGGACCGTGAAAATGGGATCAAAACTTTAATTTGGCATTAAATTAGAAAGATCATATCATAGGGACATGTGTACTAAATTTCTAGTTGATTGGACTTCAACTTCATCAAAAACTACCTTGACCAAAACTTTAACCTGAAGCGGGACGAACGAACGGACGACGAACGAACAGACGGACGAACAGACCCACAGACCAGAAAAAATAATGCCCCTCTACTAGGTGGGACAAAATAAACATTTTGCGCGTCTGGCGTATTAAATTATAATCCTGGTACCTTTGATAACTATTTACACCACTGGGTCGATGCCACTGCTGGTGGACGTTTCGTCCCCGAGGGTATCCCCAGCCCAGTAGTCAGCACTACGGTGTTGACATGAATATCAATTATATGGTCATTTCTATAAATTTTCTGTTTACAAAACTTTTAATTTTTCGAAAAACTAAGGATTTTCTTACGCCCAGGAGTAGATTACCTTGGCCGTATTTGGCACAACTTTTAGGAATTTTTGGGTCCTCAATGCTCTTCAACTTTGTATTTGTTTGGCATTTTAACTGTTTTGATCTGAGCGTCACTGATGAGTCTTATGTAGACGAAATGCGCGTCTGGCGTATTGAATTATAATCCTGGTACCTTTGATAACTACTATCATGCAGTAAGTTGAAGCAGTTGAAACTGAGCATTTTCCGAACTTCTGAACTGAACCAAGTAATGAATATCACAGCTATTGTTTCCGTTCGTCCGTTGGTTGATATTGCCGAAGGTTTGATTGTGTCATGTTGTACGGAGATCGCATATTTTAATTCACCTAGGAGTGTTTTTTTTAAACTATTTAAGCACTCCTAGCTGCTATTATGATATATTCGAAACAAAGTGATGCCACTTGGATATAACCCTTAAAAGAATCAACTTTGGTTTCAATCAATTTTAGAATTATATTTCTGAAAGTGATAGAAAGAAATAGTATATCTAAAATTTAGATACTTTGGTTCTGTACTTTTAAGCATGAGTTGATATATTGAATGTCCAGCGATTATTGTTTTCTTTTAAAGATTTGTCCTTGAATCTTTTCAAAAAGATAATAGTTGACAGTTGTTGCATCACTTGAACGTGTTTGAATGCAGCTTCATACAATTTTCACATTTCTATTCTGATGTGTATTGCCAGAGTTGTCATCAACAATCAATCTTGAAACAAAGCAAACAGCAAAACAACACGTTTTGATTAATTAATACCTTTTTAATGTTTGTATACGCATAAACTAACTGTTCCAAAGTCGTATAGAGTTATAGACAAACATTTACCGAGATAATATTGGCAAACATGGGAGCTAAGCAGCAGAAGAGGTCAAAGTCAAATAAATTATTCTTCTACGTTCTGTATCTAAATTGTTAGAAAAATAAATATAAGTAAGCTCTTGATAAATGTTGGTGCCCATTGTAAATGAATAAGGAAAGCGTCATTCATTTCAGCGCATAAAACAAGAGGCTGTCAAAATGACAACAAAGTGGGATTTCCTTACAATTGATTAGAGTTGAAATTAAAAGGCAATAGCACTGTGTTAAAAATGAATTATTATTTCACTATTTGCATTTCATTAATGATTGAGCAAAAAAAAATAATATATTATATTTTTAATATATCTTGTAGCTAGTGCCCCTTTAATGAAAGTGAAATAATAATTTGCCTTTATCGGCTAAAGTGGTTCAATATTGTCAACTTAAGTTAATAAACATTGAGAATGAATTATTCACTTGCAAAAGAATAATTCGACCTCATTAAATCCGTATTTTTTTTTAACTCCAATTTAACCCCGTAGAAAGAGATATAATAACGCATGCATTGTCTGTGTACGGTTATTTAATGGAAAAGAAAGTCTTCATTGAAAGTGAATTAAAGGTAAATAATTTGATTAACTGATTCGATCAACAAAAATCATTCTTATAAAGGTAAAAACGACGATAATCATAAATTGTGATCTATAATACAACATTTAACAGACCTGTAAAAATCCAATTGCACGAGTTGCTTAATCTATTTATATCTATGTATATGTGTACATCGCTTATATGGTCATAGAAGGTCAACTCGATAGTTAGTTAGATGGGGTCCTGGCTAAAATTCACACGAAACGAAGCTACATCTTATTGAGACCATGTTCTGTAAATTGTGTATTTTATACTTTTGATAGTTTGGAAAAATGTTTTACATTGTTATAAATAAAATATGAGAACTTGAGTCAAATCGGTGAACATAAATTTGACACCTAGTGCCCCTTTAATTTTTCTATCTGGTACCTTTTTTATCTTTCAATTTTGTCATTTGTCTTTTTATGCAATTAAGATCTTTGATCACTGCAACCTCAATTTTATTATCAATACACAACTGAACGATTTTCTCAATAGTTTAGATTTTTCTACATTCGCGGTGACTGACTGTCCGACAGATTATACAACACGTCCATGAATTGTCTAAACAAAACACTTTGTACAATCTCTCTTTATGTTCATCACAAGGTTCGTTTAACTTATCGTCGGACAGTTTCGGAAGTTTTTTACCCTTAGGAATTGTCACGACATTGTGTGTTTCAGACAATGTTGAAGACATTGACTGCACAGCATCTCGTCATATTGCTGACACCAATTAATGGCTTTCACATTATCTCCAATACGTGTACAATGATCACATTTGTTTGTGACTTTTTCGGTCGACGTTGAATCTGTCATCCCAGAGAAAATAAGATTATTGAAAGATAACAGGTTTGCGATATTTCCAAATGGAAAATTTGTTAGGATCAGGAAGGGTTACAGACAATCTGCATACCGGACAAGCAAAATTTGTCTTTTTACTGTCAGTTTTTACCGTCGATTTAACATAAGTTTTCAAACAGGTCTCACAATATTTGTGCAAACATGGCAGCGTACTTTGGATTTGTTTTAACTCTTCAAAACATAGTGTCCAAACAAATAGTGTACCTGTTATCCCGGATACTTCTGAATTATCTCGGGTTGCTGCATTCGCTATTACCGATGCACTTTCACTCTCCCGTTTTGAAATCGTGGGGAGATTATTCTCATTGTTTTGATTAGTTTTCATTGATAGTAAATTTGACTCTCTTTTCATACAAATTTTGTATTAGATTCTGTATTGCCCGACGCTTCTTGATATTATAAATCAAGCTTTTTAAATTTTGGTTTCCTTAATAAACGTTAGTAAATTTCCTTGCCTCTATTTTACCTATATCAACAAATAGTATTATTTTATTACATGGATTTCGATAAAAAAAAAATGATGCACTTCTTCAACGATTTTTTTTTTTTTTTTTTTTTTTTTTTTTTTATATTAAATGGATTTCTTTTTCCTGCAACTGAAATTGTTTGCTGAAGGTGAATCACCTTTTGTACCAAATGTGATATATACATAATGTATATTCTTCTGACTGCATGAAAATCACGTGATATTATACACTACTATGCTATCGATTTATATGTATAATTTATAATTTTACCATTTTCTAAATTTGAAAATGCCTGTACCAAGTCAGGAATTTGACAGTTGTTGTCAATTTGTTTGATGTGTTTTATCATTTGATTTTGCCATTCATTTTGAATTTTCCGCGGAGTTCAGTATTTTTGTGATTTTCTTTTTTTTTTATCATATTTTGACTTCTTGTACACGTTTGTGTCTGAGGAAATAAAATATTTTGTCTTGATTTATACGAAAGTTCTATTAATGAGGGAAAGTTCGAATATTACGTAAATCAATTATAAAAATCATTGTTATAAAATAGGGACGAAAGATATCAGAGGGACAGTCAAACTCATAAATCGAAAATAAACTGACAACGCCATGGCTAAAAATGAAAAAGACAAACAGACAAACAATAGTACACATGACATAACTAAAGAATAAACAACACGAACCCCACCCAAAACTAGGGATGATCTCAGGTGCTCCGGAAGGGTAAGCAGATCCTGCTCCACATGTGGCACCCGTCGTGTTGCTTATGTGATTACAAATCCGGTAAATAGTCTAATTCGGTAGGTCAAATTCATGAAAGGGAACGGGTTTGTAGTTACGACGAAAGGAACATATCCGATATCATTTGTTATTCCATAACGGTCAACCAACTCGTGATGGCATCCGTAAAATTTACGGAGTGATAATTTCAACATCATTTGGAACTCTTGGTTTAAAAGCTTCCTTGTGAGCAGCAACCCTCTATCAAGGAAATCATGATAAGAAATGCAAGCACCAATCTAATTAAAATATTGATCTCTGATTACGTTATACTTCATTTGAGTCATATGTAGTATAACATAATCAGAGATCTACATCTTAATTAGATTGTGCAAGCACGGGAATATTGTATCAGTTGGGAGATATATACACCGTATGCAGGTGCTGCTGATTTGTTGCTACTTAGAAATGGAAAGTTCACAATTGGAAAACTGAAATCATCTCTTTTGTCGTAAAGTTTTGTTTTCAACCAACCCTCATTGTCAATTTCTAGATGTAAGTCAAGATAAGAGACCGACTTAACTGTATTTGTAGTATCCTTTATCTCTAGTTTGATGGGATAGATGCGTTCAACATAGTCACCAAATTTGAAATTATTTAGTGAAAGAACATCATCTATATAGCGGAAAGTAGAGTTAAAGGATATTGCTAGCTTCTTAGCTTTCTTTCTAAGAAGTTCCTGTATGCAGTCCGCCTCATAATAATAAAGAAACAAGTCGGCAAGAATAGGGGCACAATTTTTTCCCATTGGAATGCCGGCAGTCTGTTGACAGTCTGTTGAAAAGTCTGTTATAAATTACTCGGCTTTTAATGGGCCCTTTAATGACTTTGATTTCGAATAAAATATATCTGATCATATATTTATTATAAAGGGGTTATTTAATAACCAAAACCAAAAGAGGTGGAAATCAAAACAATTTATCTATTTCATGGGAAAAAGCGAAATCTACAACTGACTAAAGTAGTTTATGTGGAACG
The DNA here is from genome assembly GCA_019925275.1 of Mytilus edulis. Taxonomy (NCBI): domain Eukaryota; kingdom Metazoa; phylum Mollusca; class Bivalvia; order Mytilida; family Mytilidae; genus Mytilus; species Mytilus edulis. Next base: position 95,112,036 of record CM034351.1, on the reverse strand, counting down.
TTCGGATTACAGTTATTTTTTTTAATGTACGTTTTGCTTATGAGGCTTTCTGAGTTCTCTCTTTCTTAATCTCCGTTCTCGTTTTTGCTGTTGTTTTGAAATATTTTTAAACGACTGTACGGGTATATTTAAAGAATCCTGGTCATCTTCATTGGATGAAGTTTTGTCGTCTCCTTCTAAAATAGTAAGGTTGCTATTCTCATCTTCAAATGATGATTCAGCCAAAAAAGCATCCGCCTTCATGACTTCAGATGATTCATATTCAGAACAGCACGGGTTTGATCCTCCCTTTGAATTATTTTCCGTTTGTACTGTGTCTTCAGATCTGTGTATCAAAGATCCCATTGCATCGAATCGCTTTGCAAGTTTATCCAGCTTTTTCATAATTTCTGTCTTTGAAAGATCTTTCCATCCTTTAGATGGCTGTGTATTCAAGTCAAAGGGTATTTCCTTGTTCTCAAAAACGTTCATCAGTGACTGGTCCAATACGAGTTCAAACATTAAATTATCGGTTTCGTCATTGGCTGCTTCCTCAAACAGTTTTCGCTGAACGTGTAGCGTTTTCCTGATTTTTTGTAGAGTGAGAAATACTTGTGTAGCATTTCCATGGTCTTTCACAGTGGAAAGGAACCTTTCGCTCTGTAAAATATTTTCATTCAAACCAGAAAATGTGTCTATTTGTTCTTGTATTGGTTTAATTTTAGACAAACAGGTATTAGAAGCGTCAGCTTTTATTTGAGATTTCAACTTCTCCAGCTTGTCAATAGCTTCGTTAATACGGCGATCAGATTCTGAAGTAATTCTATCTTTTTCGGCGCTTATTCTTTCTACCTGTATTCTTTTCTTTTCTATCAATTTTGTCATTTCTCTATTAATGTAAATAAGGTCTTCAATTACTTTAACCTCGATTTTATTTTCTGCCAATAACTCAACTAACTCCTCTAAAGTTTTGATATTTCGACATTCGCGGTGATTCACTGCCAAGCAGATAATGCAACACATCTCAGAATGGTCGAAACAAAACACTTCGTAAAACTTCCCTGAATGTTCATCACAAGGTTCGTTTACCTTATCGTCAGGTAGTTTGGGAATTTTAAGACCCTCAGTAATTGCCAAGACTTTGTGTTTTCCAGAATCCTTCAGACGGTTATGGAAACTTTTAAGACATGGACTGCACAGTAACTCGTTACATTGCTGACACCAATGGATTGCATTCACGTCATCTCCAACACGTGCACAAGGATCACAACTGTATGTGACTCTATCCGTAGATTTTGAATCTGTCATCAAAGAGAAGATAAGATGATTGAAAGGTAACTTGCTGGCGATATTTTCAAATGGAAAATTGCTAGAATCTGGAAGGGTTACAGACAATCTACATACCGGACAAGCAAAATATGTCTTTTTGTTGTCAGTGTTTGCCGTAGATTCAATATAAGTTTGCAAACACGTCTCACAATATGTGTGCAAACATGGTAGGTACTTTGGATTTTTAAATTCTTCCAAACATATTGAACAATCAAATATTGTAGCTGTTTTCCTGGCCATTTCTGTATTATTTTTGTTCGCTGCATTCGCCATTACCGATGCACTTTCGCTTTTCAGATCTTTAATCAGGGGAGAGAATCCCATAGTTACAGGTTGTATTGATTTATTTTCATTGATAGTAAAAATATGACTATTTTCGAATAGATTGTAATCAGTTTCTTAATTGCCCATCCTTAGTTCATATTGTAAATAAAAAAATTCAATATTGTTTTTTCTTTATTGATCTTCTTTAATGAAATTAAATGAATCTTCTTGCCTCTATTTTTTACTATTTCTCAAATATTGTTTAACTTACATGGATTTCGATTAATAAAATATGAACATAAAAGCGTTTATGTCATTCTGACTCCAATTCCAACATTCTGTGTTATGGAATCCTTTAAAGTTAATGATAAGAAGGGAAATAACAACTCACTTTTCAAGTCTGATAATAGCCATGTGCGCATTGAACCCCATTACCTCCCGAAATAATAAAGAAACAACATGTAAAAAAGGAGGTTTATATATTAATTGTTCAAATAAAAATTGGACGGTTTTGTTTCTGTCAATTATAATAGCTTCAAAAATAATACAATATTTATTTCAAATACCAATCTTTCTATAAAGTGGCCTTACGTTATAATATATGTTAAATGAGTGATAATACTATTGTAAAGAATAGTTAATACGAAAAACGATATAAAATTTGCATCAACAAGACAACGACCTGAGTGATCAAAAATTAGATCTATCCAAATGTATATATATATATATATATATATTTAAACGTTTTTTACAATAGACAAGAAGGTATACCAAGCACCTAACGATATAGAATGTACAAAAGTTGAGAATGTTATCAAAGTCTTTAAGATCTGATATCAACACCAAATTATGTACAGAACAAATTACTGTGCTTATCCAGTAATCTTTGGGGTATCACAACAGCAACGACTAAAACAGTTTACAAAATTGCAGTTTGAATTCTCAAAGAAACTGATCAACTGGTAAAATATTATAACAGATTGCTCAAGTGAGAGATTGTTAGTATGAAGTGAGTACTGTATAATAAAAAGTAATAATTACCATCCAGCTCTTGTTAGTTGATGTAGGTGTCATGAAATTCAAACAAAATAATGACCTACTATAATATTAGTCACTGATTTAGAAGGTATAACTTTGACATGTAAAACTTCTATCATAAATAGATTTTATAACTAAATAGTTCAGAACAGTGTTTTGTAGGTCAATATTTTGTAGCTTAGCTATTGTTTGACTGTTATTTGGATAATATTTTCAATAAGAATAACTGATCTGCTGGCATTAAAGGTAAATAATTTTTATTGAGTTATGGTATATTAAAAATTTAATCAATGATACCAGGCTTATGATTTTACCTACACAAGATTCATTGTCTTGAATACTAAAAAATTGAAATGTCTAATTAGATCGTTGAAGAGCATAGAGGATACAATATTAAGAAAGGTTTTGTCAAATACTGCTTATAAATTTTCTCATCCTCGGTGGTAGAAATCATTGGTACTTTGAACATTTCAAGTTTTGCAGTAAATTTATGATTTTACCATATCAATAAAAAATCATTAAAATAAAGAATTGCCGAATACTGGGCTGGTGATACCTATATAATTTATTGACATAGGCATTTGTCCAATTTATAGAACTTTAAATGTGTTCCATAATGTCAGGGTTTTTTTAAATTTTAATCATCTCAAAAATAAATTTCAGTGTTCTTTGCAGAAAAGAGGATATTAGTTTTATAATCAGGAAAATAATGTTACAAACAAATTATTCATAAAATTATTGAAGTTGGTATTTGTCAAACAGAACATTTTTTTTCCTACAGATTTTAAAGTAATGTAAATTATTTCCCCTGAATAGTAGCAGATTAGTAATTGCTTTAGAAAAAAAAATATCCAAATTACAATTACGCACACTAACTTGCTGTTGGAAAAAAGCTATAGATTATAGACTACAATAGTTATCAAAGGTACCAGGATTATAATTTAGTAGGCCAGACGCGCGTTTCGTCTACATAAGACTCATCAGTGACGCTCATATAAAAATAGTTGTAAAGCCAAACAAATACAAAGTTGATGAGCATTGAGGATCCAAAATTCCAAAAAGTTGTGCCAAATCCGGCTAATCATTATTTTGAACTATTCATTTATAAAATCTATTTATGATAGAAGTTTTCATTTCAAAGTTAGACCTTCTAAATCAGTGACTCGTATTATAGTAAGTCAGTATTTTATTTGAAATTCATGACCCCTACATAAACTAACTGGAGCTGGATGGTAAGTATTACTAACTTATTATTATGCATTCCTCACTTCATACTGACAATCTTTCACGTTAGCAAACTGTTAAAATATTTTACCAGATGATCAGTTCGTTGGAGAAGAATTCAAACTGCAATTCGGGAAACTGTTTTAGACGATGCTGTTGTGATACCCAAAAGGTTACAGGAAATGTAAGACATACAGATAATCCCTCATTAGCACGACCTACCTTTTATATTTGTTGTTACCTATATACATTTCATCTATAAAGTTCAAAATAATTGGACAACTCATATTATTGAAGTACTATAAAAAATACATAAACAAAACATTCACTTTTTTTAAAATGTTTTAGTGAAAATAGGCCTTGATATCACTGGCACTTGATTCATCCATGAAATACAATTTCTTTAACATCTCTCTGAAGAAAAATACATTCTCCTTCTAAACATTCCAAAATTATGACATCTTAATTGCACATCGTTTGAGAACGCAAGGTAAACAGTTGATCATTCTGTTATATTTAGTATCTCCCTACTACATTTGGATCTGAGTTTCTGATAATAATTCTCTCATCTTCTACCACTAATTAAACAAAAAGCAAACGTTCGTGTTTGTGAAACACTTGCAGAAATCACGTTCAACAAACCGGATGCAGAAAGCAGACGATAGTTTCGAAATGTCCAGCCGTATTGTTCCAGTTAAGCGTTATGATTGGAATTTTTTCGACAAGCAAATGGACATGTTCCCATCTTTCAAAAATGATTTCGACAAAGATTTTTTCAAGGATACCCAGCATTCAAGTATGGATGAAGAAATAGCAAGGATGAAACGGGAGATGTTCAGCCTGACAACACCAGAGTCAACTTTGAAAGTAGATCAACCTTTTGTTCAGGATTTTACTGGAGATAAGAAAATGGCTCTACGGTTTGATTGCAGTCAGTTTAATCCTGAGGAAATTCAAGTAAAAACAATGGACAAACAATTAACTGTTCATGCCAAACATGAAGAAGTATCACCGGGAAGGAAAGTGTACAGAGAATTCACCAAGTCCTACACTTTACCACAGGATGTTGACCCTTTGTCATTGAAGTCCAGCTTGACCAACGACGGATTTTTACAGGTTGAAGCGCCTGCACCTAAAACATGTGTTGCAAGGAAGGAAATCTTTATTCCAATTGAAAAAATGCTTAGGTAAATAATTCGAACTAAATAAGCCAGCAAAATGCCAATTATATATAACATGCTGTGTTGGGAACCATCAGTGAGAAATTATGTTGACCGTTTCAATGAGGCATTGCTATTTTGTACAATATCAGAGATTTTTTTCGACCGATTCTATGATGCATTCATATCTATGAACACTTTCAGAGACTTTGGATAGTGCGCAAATTTTGACAATTAATTCAGCATTTTTTGCAGTTTTTACTATTTAAACAATTTCAAATATATATGGTTTCGTAATAGCTTTGCATATGTTATTGTGCATGTTTTGGACTAGCATTCCTGGATCGGTTTCTTTGAAACGACAATTATTTGAATTCAGTTGTATATGAAAATTAAAATGTATAAGCAATTATTTGTAAGTATTCTTTTAAAAGAAAAATAAAAATACATTTTGACACCACTACCACTAGATGTGTTGTTCAATGAAATTTATAAAAAAATAATTTGGAGCGTTGTTGCTAAAATTTTCCATACTTGAAAGATATAATACCAGTATTGTCTATTCAATATAATTCAGTCATTTTATATTATGAGCCCACGATGTATTTTGAAATTTATGTAAATTCAAGCACAAAGATGTGCGCGTATATAATTAAAAAAAAATACGCATATAAATTATACATCAAAGTATTAACTATATTTGCGTGTCAGTTGAAAATACAACAGTAGTAAATGATTTTACAAACTTGAAGTTGAGTAGCTTGTTAGAACCCTCTCCCCCTAAAAAATAAATTTTAAAAACGGGTTTTTTTAATTTGTCATAACTATATAAACAAAACTTTGTTCCAGATGAGCTAAAACATTGATCCTCTATTATTATTTAATGATAAACAGTTATTAGAAAACATTTCCTCATCATCATATATAGAGATGAAATGGTCCACTTCATTTGAACTTTGCAGGGTAATTGTCAGATTGGCAATCACTCCATATCTCCTCATTTTTATATGGGATGAAAATTCTAATCAAAATCCCAATAAACTGAGATTTGTCGCGACATTTAGAAGATCTACAAACTAGCAACAGTACAATGTAGTAGACAGTACTCAGTGGCGGATCCAGAACTTTTCCTAAGGGGGCCCGCTGACTGACCTAAGAGGGGGTCCGCTCCAGTCATGCTTCAATGATTCCTTATATAATCAACCAAATTTTTCCCACGAAAGGGGGGGGGCCCGGCCCCCCCAGCCCCCCCCCCCCCTGGATCCGCCTATGGTACTATATGCACTGTTCAGTGTAAGCGAGATATTTACTTTCAGGGGTTAAGGGCATACGATATAGTTTCGATCCCATATTGAAAATGTGCATACAAGATGGAAGTGCAACCAACCTTAAGTCAAAGTCAAAAGCAACATCCAATAGCCCTTCGTTGCTATATTGCATACACATATCTAAGAATAGAAATTAGCAAATGCTCAAATCTTCGCGACTATTTAAGACTTTTGTACTTCGATATGAAACCAATCATATACAAAATCATATTTGAAGACAGTGCTCAAATACAACTACATATTAAAACAAGAATGTGTTCATAGTACACGGATGCCCATCCGCAGTATCATTTTCTATGTTCAGTAGACCGTGAAAATGGGACAAAAACTCTAATTTGGCATTAAAATTAGAAAGATCATATCATAGGGAACATGTGTACTAAGTTTCAATTGGATTGGACTTCAACTTCTTCAAAAACTACATCGACCAAAAACTTTAACCTGAAGCGGGACAGACGGACGGACGGGTAACGAATGTACGGACGAACGGACGGGCGGACACACAGACCAGAAAACATAATGCCCATAAATGGGGCATACAAAAATTTAAATTCATAATTAAGAATTTAGTCCAGGCTGCTACATAACAATTAGTCATTAAGCCTTGCAGCTTTTCGTCAGATAGGTTCTCTGATGATAGGTTTGGCATATTTAGGTTTATGTTATATAGAAAACCATTACACGTAGAATACATAAGCAGATTTAAAGTGGAGAAGGATGTCTGGCCCTCTTATATAGCTAAATATAAGTGCCATTCCTGACGTTGTCTTGCCGGTTTCCCCTTTTAAAATCCTGGATCCGCACCTGCAAATTATTTTTTATGGATAACATAGGGCTTATCGTTGTCGATTACAAATATATTGAACATTTTCATAAATTATTGGTTTAATTAATTATTTTTTATTAGGGATTATCGTTGTCGATTTCAAATATATTTGAACTTTTTCATAAATATTGCTTTAATTAAAATTTCCTATAGAAAATATTTTAAATTATTCAACGATGATATAAAAATATGTTTGCATTACAGCAATTATAAAATAAGCAATAAAGTATGTGCATTTTACGGCTTATTAATCGCTGTACATCAACTCATTAATTTTCTTCTCGAAAACAATCCAAAGAAGAATGCAAAACAAAATGTATGTAGTTTCAACAACGCAAATACAATAATCAAATGTCAGCAGGGAAATATATTGGAAGATAATTACAAACTTTTGATCGAGCTTTTGATGCACGAGGAATATGTATTAATTTTTAATAGTCTACGGTGCATCAAACGTTAAGAAAATAGACAGAGTTTACATATCTTGGTACTTCTTATTGTTTTAAGATAAAGTCAACCACTTGCAAAACAGAACAGAACAAAATATCACCCACCTCAAAGCCAAAATATCATGAAATAGCGCAACGTTAGATAAAGTAGATTTGTTATTCTGCCAAATGCACTCGTTATGTTGATTAATTGTTCTGACAAAAACATACAAAAACACGAGCGTACCCTTGCTCCTGAACTTCCTCATTCTCTGCCAAACGACAGTAATTGATCTTTCTTACATAGATTCTATATAGCAATGTCTCGTCACATTGTATATGAAAGTTGACCTTGGGAAGAGATTAGAATTGATAAGGAAAGATGCAGCGTTGCGTAATTATTTATAATCGGTTGTCATGCATGTACATAGTACGTACTTTTATCATGATAAACAAAATAATAAACACAGAATCGAATAACAGCAATGTTTGAGCTCTTGTTGTTTTTCATCTCAAGTTATCGTCCCTTTTCTTTTGCAAATTTTAAGGACCCCATCTTGAGTTGGTTGATCGTTATGGAATATCTGTTCACAAATAACGACGGATATGTCAATTGAAATTATTAAACGTGTTGTTTTCATTTTTTTCCAACTGTCGTAACCACAATCCTGTTCTCTTCAAATATGAAAAACCTAATACACCTTATCACCGGATCTGTAATTACATGAGCACTGTTGAAATACGACGGGTGCCACATGGAGAGCAGGTTCTTCAGAAATGCAGAGCGGGATATTGGAATATAAGAAGATGTGGTTTGAGTGAAAATGATACAACTTTCCATCAAAATCACAATTCGTAAAAGGTCAAAGAACATCATTCACCAAGGAACCGAACAACAGGTTCCTAACTTACGATCGTTTTTTTTTAAATTATTATTCAAACAAATGCTGCAGATGTAAACGTTTATACAGGTACCAACCTTCACCCTAACCTGAAACAATATTAGTGTAAAATTACAAAATGAAAACAAGGAGAGAGATTTGTATAAGTGACTTGTCACTTGTTGTCCAATACATGTATTGTATGTATGTACTTCTTTGTTTATCTGTTACTGAATAATATATTGTTTACACTAAAATAAAAACACACTATAAAATAGCAATACCAACTCAATATAAAGGCATATTAACAAAAAACAAGTAAACATACACTCAAGTCTGAACAAATACATTTGATTTTTGACACAATGTAAATACAACTGGTAGTACTAAGTTGTGATATCTGTTGTCTGTTGTAACATTGGATGAACTAGATCATCTATATAATGATTCATCATGTTTGTGATCTGATTATTGAAGTTCAGGGCTGAATTGTAGTAAATTTTGCCAGGCCCAAAGTATAATCAAAATAATTTTTTTTAAAAGGTGTGAGATGTAAAAAAAAATATATCAGAATGACAACCACAGGTAAATAAAAAATACTTTTTTTGTAAGGTATACAGGGAATACGGAAATATTTTTTACAAAATGAATAATTGAATTTTATTTGCATACCTTTTTGTATCTGTAGTACCGGCTATCATCCCCGTTTTTTAGAGGTGTCCGTGTTGCTCAGTCTTTAGTTTGTTTCGTGTTTTGTAGACTATTGTTTTTCTTTTCGTTGGTTTTGTCATAATTTTGTCGGTCACTCTTTGACTGTTATACAGTCCGCCTTTTTTTTTTTAACTCTTTTGTCGGTCACTCTTTGACTGTTATATAGTCCGACTTTTTTAACTTTATTTTGTCGGTCACTCTTTAAATTGGGAATGGAAATGGGGAATGTGCCAAATAGACAACAACCCGACCTTTGAAAAAAACAACAGCAGAAGGTCACCAACAGGTCTTCAATGTAGCGAGAAATTCCCGCACCCGGAGGCGTCCTTCAGCTGTCCCCTAAACAAATATATATATACTAGTTCAGTGATAATGAACGCCATACTAATTTCCAAATTGTACACAAGAAACTAAAATTAAAATAATACAAGACTAACAAAGGCCAGAGGCTCCTGACTTGGGACAGGCGCAAAAATGCGGCGGGGTTAAACATGTTTGTGAGATCTCAACCCTCCCCCTATACCTCTAGCCAATGTAGAAAAGTAAACGCATAACAATACACACATTAAAATTCAGTCCAAGAGAAGTCTGAGTCTGATGTCAGAAGATGTAACCAAAGAAAATAAACAAAATGACAATAATACATAAATAACAACAGACTACTAGCAGTTAACTGACATGCCAGCTCCAGACTTCAATTAAACTGACTGAAAGATTATGATTTCATCATATGAACATCAGGCACAATCCTTCCCGTTAGGGGTTTAGTATCATAATTCATAATAATTTGTTGATTAATCATTAATTTACGTGCATTATACCATCTACATCGCCAACTAAATCGCTAAAAAGCAAAAGTGATTAAAAAACGAGTACGATGAAGACTGACCAGCGATAATCCACTATTGTGACGTCATGACATCACCAAATCAACCGTCTACGTTACGATTATTGTTTAGATAAATGGACTCGTACGTACAGTGATGGCAATGCAAAAAGCAGAGGCGTTGCCGTTCCTTACAGTAGAAGAGGCGATTAGAAGAAGTAAACAAACATTAAGGTATCTTGAATTTATCGTTGTAATGTTATTTGAAAAAAAAATAGTACAACATGCATACATTCATTTTTGTATAGGGGTAATACAATTATTTTTATCTCATTTTTACTCTCACATGCATATTTTTCTTTCTTTGCTAATGCTTGTGTCTATTTGGATAAGGCCGGTAATTTTATATACAACCATGAAGATTGTAAACTTAATGCTAATAAGTTTAACATTATTTTCGTAAATGAAATAACTTTAATTAAACAGGGTTTAAGGTTGTTTAAAGAAAAGAATATTCAGATTCTAAAAAGGAAAAAAATAGATAATCTGTCGCAGCATCGTTCTACAAAAGAACTGTTAAACAATTTTTTTTAATTCTTGATGAAGTGTATTTAGAAACAAAATTGAATTGAAGAGGTGCTTGAAAAAAAAACAAAGCTGTACAAGAAATGCTCAAGACTATATCTTTTTACATTATTGACTTGCTTGAAAAAAAAAAACAAAAACAAAAACACCCACATTTCTGCAAGTTCAGCCCATAATCGACCATCCATTGATTAACCATGAAGCAACAAGAGCAACAATCAACTGAGATATTGTTCTTTTAATAATAAATACATAACGGGTTCAGCGATGGAAAGAAGACGAACGTTTTGGTCGGAAAAATATCTCCGATACCAATACGCAGTTAGGGAAAAAAATTAACATTCATAATTCTCAACCACCCTTTCCGGTCACGTCCACTTGAATTTTTGTCTATCTGATGATTGAAGCCTTTTTTCAAATAATTTTTATAGTTCGTTCTTATGTTGTTATGTCATACCAATTTCCCAGGTTAGGGGAGGGTTGGGATCCCGCTAACATGTTTAACCCCGCCACATTCTGTGTGTATTTGCCTGTCCGAAGTCAGGAGCCTGTAATTCAGTGGTTGTCGTTTGTTTATGTGTTACATATTTGTTTTTCGTTCATTTTTTGTACATACATAAGGCCTTCAGTTTTCTCGTTTGAATTGTTTTACATTGTCATTTAGTTTAAACATATTTATTTATAGTGGATTGGGAAACAAGTTTTGCTACTTATATTAATCCTTTCCACTTTGCGGGTGCGAGTGCTGCCTTTATAGCTGACTATGTGGTATGGGCTTTGCTCATTGTAGAAGGCCGTACGGTGACCTATAATTGTTTATTTCTGTCTTATTTTGGTCTCTTGTGGAGAGTTGTCTCATTGGGATTCATACCACATCTTCTTTTTTTTTTATACTTTCCCCTTGTTTTTCTTTTATTCTAATAAGGCTAACTGTGTGTGTCATATATGTGCATGTGTATGAAAACAATAGATTTGAATCACAAGACTTAAAAAAGTTAAATAGTATCTCTTGTTGGTGTTACCATTGCAACAATCTGCATTTATTCGGGCGTATATAACGTTTTTGCAATTTTAGCAAAAATCCAGTTTTACGTTTCCGCATTTTCGTGCATTACTTTTCCGAAAAAAAAATAATAGATATTACATTTCCGCATTTTTACCTGTATTTCACATGTTAAAAAAATGGTAATAATGATTTATCGCTATTTTTGTGCATTTCCTTTGATCTTTTTTTGTGATAATTTTTCATATCGTGCTACTCGCTTCAGATGGAAAATTATCACTAGAAACTAAGGAGCCACATGGCTTGCTTATGAAATTGACAACGTCGTCATAGGTAAAATAGCTGTTAATTTCTGTGTGATTTGGTCTCTAGTAGTTAAGGGGTTGTTGATGGTTCATGTCTCTACTCATATTTGATATTTTGTAAAATGTTTTGTTATGTATAATTTTCGTTTGAATTGTTTCACACTTTTCATGTCGAGCCTTCTCTAGACAACTTTACAGTATGGAGTTTGTCATTATTTAAGGCCTTATGGATTTTGTGATTATTGAAGGCCTTAAGGTTGCCTATGATTGCTTACATCCACTTCACACTGATTTGAATTCCAGTGGAATATTTAACACAGGGCGTAAACAAAATAGCAACAAACAAACAATCAATCAATTTACAATTAAAAACGAAAAATAGGCATTAGCGACATATTCAAACGAATAATGCCAGAAAAACCCCAAAGTGTTTTAAGTGGCGTTAAACACCAAACACTACTGAAGAACAAAAATAAAACACACCCCAGGTTTACCTGGCAAACGGAAGAGATATGCATTAAAAATAAAAATGCGGAAACGTAAACAACCTTTAACAAAATCAATGTAAAAAAAAGCGGAAAAGAGTACTACAAAATTGCGGAAACGTAGGAATTTTAATGCTGAAACGTAGTGCCAAATTGCGGAAACGAAAAACGCCGATTTATTCGATACACAATATTGGAAAAGGGGGGGGGGAGTAGAATTTTAAATTGAGGGATACCTTTTCTGAGACCATTGACATTTATATATCAAGATGCCATATACAAATCACATGCATTTTTTTTTACCTTATTTCTCCGATTATACTAATACGTTCAAGCGTATTTTTAAAAACATTTTTTTTGTCGAACTATTATTTGTAAAGCAACTGCGCAAAAAAATCAAAATGACCAAAAAGGGGTCTAGAAAACAATTTGTCAAAATTGTTTGGTACTGAAATGGCTTGTTCAAGAACTTTATCTTATATATCCATACAATCATAGATAACTGATATATGACTTTTTGTCTCATCCGGGTGAAATTTGTGACTTGATGTCCGCTTACCGCTTTACCTTATAAAAAGATCATTATTTCGAAATCGAATAGTATATAACGATTCGCAAATCAGACATCGATATCGTGTAATGCTATGTTTGATATTGTACAACGTCATAGGTTCCAAGAAGAATTGAGTTCGAGTATATGGGAAAGAGCCAGAATAGAATTGGTGTACATCAGAAATCTTAAAGAATGGATGGTATCTACAGGAAGCAAGTTAAGCCCTATTTTAGGTATAAGAATTTGTTATACTATATATAATTGGAGATGATATATTTCATAATATAGTTACCAGATTTTTAATGGATTTGTGATACATGTAGATTCCTTTCATGATTTTTAGATAATTTCCTCTTTTACATACATCGCATAAACTATTGGTGAAAACATGTTAAAACTTTAAGAAAATCAAATAACATTCTGGGCAAAAAAAAAACGGGTTGGCATTTGCTATACCGGGCGTTTGTTTACGCACTTACAGAGCTATAATTAATAATGTTCATTGTATTGCTATTTACGGAATGATTAAACTTTGTCACACAATCCAATATAGAGCATATATTGTAACACCTTTGCGTTTTGTTTGAATATATATGTTTTTTAAATATTCTTTAACAACAAATTTCTGTCTAAAATATTTGACGCTATTGTTGTTATAGAAAAGGCAAAAGATTTTACAGATGAAATGGTATTGAAAAACTTAGTGAAAGAAGCATTATGCACGACAGAGGTCCATCAAAATGTCCACAATGCTATGATGTGCTCTGGTGGACCATACTCAAATTTACAAAGGTATAGTGTCCCCTATTATGTATAGGTCTGGTGGACCATACTCAACTTTACAAAGGTATAGTGTCCCCTGTTTTGTATAGGTCTGATGGACCATACTCAACTTTACAAAGGTATAGTGTCCCCTATTATGTATAGGTCTGATGGACCACACTCAACTTTACAAAGGTATAGTGTCCCCTATTTTGTTTAGATCTAATGGATGCATACACAACTGAACAAAGGTAACCGTATACTTTCCCTTTATTTGCATAGGTCTGATGGACCATACACAACTGAACAAATGTTACCGTATACTTTCCCTTTATTTGTATAGGTCTGATGGACCATACACAACTGAACAAATGTTACCGTATACTTTCCCTTTATTTTTATAGGTCTGATGAACTATACATGACTTTACAAAGGTATTGTTTCCGATAGTTTGTGTAGGTCTTATGAACCATATACAATTTTACAACGGTATAATTTCCACTATATTATGCATTGGTCTGATGGACCATACACAACTTGGCAAAGTATACTAGTTATCCCTATTCTATTAAGTATTAAGTTACGAAAAAAGATATATTCAAATTCACTAAAAGACTATATCCTTCGATTATAGTTTGAAATAAAATGTGATAAAAGGATAAAAGTATATAGTTAAATAAAATAAAAAGTGTTCGGAAGAGCCATACATCGATTATCTAACTCCAGTCACAAAAGATATTCAAACTAGTCTGATGTACAGTAGTTGTCGTTTGTTTATGTAAGGGACGACATCAAAAGTTCAATGAAGGATAAAAAACTTAATTCATATAGTTTTTTTTACTGACCCCCCTACCCCCCTCTTAACTTAATTTGGGAAAAATTGAATGACCAATAAGGATATATGTAAAATCGATGTCAATTTATACAAAACTTGCAAGAATTTGACCCCCACCCCCAAACTATTTGAATTAAGTTTTTGTTATCCTTCATTGATTTATTGATGTCGTCCCTAATGTATATGTGTTTCTCGTTTCTCGTTTTTATATAGACTAGACCGTTGGTTTTCCCGTTTGAATGGTTTTAAAAATGTAGTAATTTTGGGGCCCTTTATAGCTTGTTGTTCGGTGTGAGCCAAAGCTTCGTGTTGAAGGCCGTTCATTTACCTATAATGGTTTACTTTTATAAATTGTTATTTGTATGGAGAGTTGTCTCATTGACACTCACACCACATCTTCCTATATCTAGTAAGTCGAAAAACAATCTGAGATCATCTGACAATGTGATGGCTAAAAAATAAACACAGATAAACGACCAAAATAAACAAAACGAAAATACACAAAACACAAAATAAAAATTTAAAGACTGAGCAACACAAACCCCACCAAAAACCGTGGGCTTAATTCAATTTATCGAAGCTGAAATTGTATTTTTTATAAATTTACCGTTACGGATTTTTGTTCAATACTTTTGCATATATTTATCTTTTTTTCAGAGGAATTGGACTAAACAAGATAACTAAAAGTTCAGAAGAAAGGCTTCTGTCTGATGTAGAAAAAGAGTTTTATATGTTTAATAGAAAGAGAGTACAGTACGAATCTGATATTCAGAAAAAGAAAGTGGTAAGGAAAATACGTCTTTTCGGGGTTTTTGGGGGTTGTTTTGTTTTTGCCACAAGAAGTTGTGTCTTTTTGGAAGTGTATATATTCATTTATTAGGTCTTTCCACCTTTCCGTGGAAAGACCTATTGCTTTTGTTCTGATTATTATTAGGTCTTTCAACCTTTCAGTTGAAAGACCTATAGGGTTTGTTCTGATTATTATTATTATTTTTTTTTTTTTTTTTCTTCCGCCAACTTTTTTTTCCTTCGCTGTTTTTTTGTTTCACAAGATATCGCTTAGATATAAGGTAAATGATATCGACCAGTTAATACGCTTCTGAAACTGACACTGCGTAACAAAAAACTGTACCTTGTAAGAGTTATCTCCCCGAACACTGTTTTTCTTGTGGCCACTACTCCTTCGCAACCGTATAAGAAACCGACAAATTTATTTTTCCAAATTGCTTGTTATATCCTTAGGATGTTCTGTTTCATTTCAACCGAAGCTATCCGGAGACTCCATATGAGAGTAATCCCCCCTTTTATATATGATATCAGTGATATGCATTTCTAACTGGTAAACTATAAGTGATAGAGACCTAGGGTCTTTTGATTTAAGATCCTTGGTCCAAAAAAATGAAAATTAGGTCAAGGTCAAAGGTCAAGGTCAAATTCTAAATTTTGATTTTGGCTTATTTTCACCTTTTTTCATTAACCTTATAAGATATCGACATTTTTTTTTTACTTAATTGTTAGTTGCGACATGTCGTAACTTATAAATTTTGGTTGCAAGGGTGCGTAAACCAAAAAAGGGAGTTTTCGCCCCTCTTATATTAAGAATTATGTGTAAAGTGATTTTACTCATGAACCATACATATTAAGGAACTAGTGTCTTTTTATTTGAGATGTTTAGTCTATGACCTTGAAATTGAGGTCAAGGTCATAGGTTAATTGGACGTTCTAGATTTTGACCTTTGCTTAAAATTCATAGTTATACATCATTAAGCCATAGGAACTGACATTTTCAACTGAATTTTAATATTTTCATATCTAAATAGATCCTTATTGGTTGAAAGACCTTCAATTGTTCTTTGAACAATTGGTTTTTAATTAGGTCTTTCCACCTTTCCGTGGAAAGACCTATTGTATTTGTTCTGATTATTATTAGGTCTTTCCACCTTTCCGTGGAAAGACCTATTGAATTTGTTCTGATTATTATTATTTTTTTTTTTTTTTTTTTTTTTCTTCCGCCTAAATGTTTTCTTGCCTAGTATTGATGTTTCAAAAGATGTCGCCTAAATATTTGGAATATGTTGTCTTTTAGTTTAAACGCTTTAAAAATTTACAACATCATAACAAAATACTTTATGTTGTAAGAGTTATCTCCCCAAACACTGTTTTTCTTGTGGCCACTACTCCTTCGCAACCGTAAAAGATTACGACAAATTTATTTTACCAAATTGCTCGTTACTTCTTCAGGATTAGGATATTCATTTGGACCAAATCTTTACGGAGACTCCATATGAGAGTTATTCCCCCTTTTCCATTTAAGTAAGTGATATGCATTTATAAATGGTAAACCATAAGTGATAAAGACATAGGGTCTTTAGATTTGAGGACCTTGGTCCAAAAAAATAAAAATGAGGTCAAGGTCAAAGGTCAAGGTCATATTCTAAATTTTGATTTGGGCTTATTTTCATTTATTTTCAAATACCTTATGAAATATCGACAAATAATTTTTCATAAATTGTTAGTTGCGACATGTCCTTACTTGTTTATTTTGGTTGAAAGGGTGCGCAGACAATATATGGGAGTTTTTGTCCATCTTACATTTACAATTACGCGTAAAGTGGTATTACTCATTAACCAAACATATAAAAGACGCAGGGTTTTTGATTTAAGGTCCTTGGTTTGTGACCTTGAAATTGAGGTCAAGGTCATAGGTTAATATGACGTTCTAGATTTTGACCTTTGCTTTAAATTCATATAAATACATCATAAAGTCATAGGAACTAACATTTTAAACTGATTTTTCATATTTCAATATCAAAATAGATCTTTACTAGTGGAAAGACCTTCAATTGTTCTCTGAACAATTGGTTTTTAATTATTTTTTTTTTTTTTTTTCTTCCGCCTAATTTTTTTCTTGCGTAGTATTGATGTTTCAAAAGATGTCGCTTAGATATTTGGAATATGATATCGTAAAGCGTATGCGCTTTTAAAACTGACAACTGCGTAACCAAATACTTTACGTTGTAAGAGTTATCTCCCCAAACACTGTTTTTCTTGTGGCCACTACTCCTTCGCAACCGTAAAAGATTACGACAAATTTATTTTACCAAATTGCTCGTTACATCTTCAGGATTAGGCAATTCATTTGGACCGAAGCTTTCTAGAGACTCCATATGAGAGTTATTTCCCCTTATGTAAATGATATAAGTAATATGCATTTCTAACTGGTAAACCATAAGTGATAGAGACCTAGGGTCTTCAGATTTGAGGTCCTTGGTCCAAAAAAATGAAAATGAGGTCAAGGTCAAAGGTCAAGGTCATGTTCTAAATTTTGATTTTGGCTTATTTTCACTGATTTTCAAATACCGTATGACATATCTACAAATAATTTTTCATAAATTGTTAGTTGCGACATGTCCTTACTTGTATATTTTGGTTGAAAGGGTGCGCAGATAATAAATGGGTGTTTTTGCCCATCTTATATTTAGGTTTACCCGTAAAGTGATATTACTCTTTAACCAAACATATTAAAGACCTAGGGTCTTTTGATTTAAGATCCTTGGTTTGTGACCTTAAAATTGAGGTCAAGGTCATAGGTTAATAGGACGTTCTAGATTTTGACCTTTGCTTTAAATTGATATTAATACATCATAAAGCCATAGGAACTAACATTTTAAACTGATTTTTTATATTTCCATATCAAAATAGATCTTTACTAGTGGAAAGACCTTCAATTGTTCTCTGAACAATTGGTTTTTAATTATTATTATTTTTTTTTTTTCTTCCGCCTAAATTTTTTCTTGCGTATTGTTGATGTTTCAAAAGATGTCATTAGATATTTGGAATATGATATCGTATAGTTATTACGCTTTAAAAATGTTCAACCGCGTAACAAAATAGTTTACGTTGTAAGAGTTATCTCCCCAAACACTGTTTTTCTTGTGGCCACTACTCCTTCGCAACCGTAAAAGATTACGACAAATTTATTTTACCAAATTGCTCGTTACATCTTCAGGATTAGGCAATTTATTTGGACCGAAGCTTTCCAGAGACTCCATATGAGAGTTATTTCCCCTTATGTAAATGATATAAGTATTATGCATTTCTAACTGGTAAACCATACGTGATAGAGACCTAGGGTCTTCAGATTTGAGGTCCTTGGTCCAAAAAAATGAAAATGAGGTCAAGGTCAAATGTCAAGGTCATGTTCTAAATTTTGATTTTTGCTTATTTTCACTGATTTTCAAATACCGTATGACATATCGACAAATAATTTTTCATAAATTGTTAGTTGCGACATGTCCTTACTTGTATATTTTGGGTGAAAGGGTGCGCAGACAATAAATGGGAGTTTTTGCCCATCCTATATTTAGGTTTACCCGTAAAGTGATATTACTCTTTAACCAAACATATTAAAGACCTAGGGTCTTTTGATTTAAGATCCTTGGTTTGTGACCTTGAAATTGAGGTCAAGGTCATAGGTTAATAGGACGTTCTAGATTTTGACCTTTGCTTTAAATTGATATTAATACATCATAAAGCCATAGGAACTAACATTTTAAACAGATTTTTCATATTTCAATATCAAAATAGATCTTTACTAGTGGAAAGACCTTCAATTGTTCTCTGAACAATTGGTTTTTAATTTGTATTCAAATCACTTAATCATATGATCGATTTACTTGACCTATAAAAAACAAAATTTGATAATTCTAGATTAATCAAATACGACAATTTTTCCAAATATGTGCTTAGGGGGAAACATCAGTAATAGCAGTCCTACTGCAAGAAAATGTTATTATTTGCTTTAAAAGGTTGGCTTATTTGCAGAGCACTGAAAAAATGAAGTCAACTATAATTGAGCTTGAAGAACAGTTATCCAAACGAAGCCGTATTGCGCATGTTCGTCGGTCTACACGCTCCAATAGGAAGGTGGACAATCTCTCCAACAGACTATCAATGCTCAGAAAACAAATTGAAAGTGAAAAATCTATGACGGAGAAAAAACAAGAAGCGTTGAGCGAATTTATGTCCAGCATAAACAAGGTAATTTTTCGTCTTGTTAAAAACTTGTAAGAGCAAATAATCTAAAGCATTCAAATCTATATAGTTTTGGCTTTTTGAAAAGTGTTCCCTTAACACAAAATCAAAGAGTCGAAATACGTTGACACAATCACATGTGGTATCTTCCAGAAAGATCTAAATGGTGCAGGTGTCTCAATTTCCGTATTATCTTTTTCCACTTTACAGTTTAGCTGTTAACCACGTCTTGACCCTCCTGTAGAGCTTTTATACGGGTTTTTTTAATTTGAGGTCCTTGCGACCTTGCATCATTAATTATGATTTTTTTTTAAAGTGGATGGAATTATAAACCCCGGTGTTTACAAACAAGATGGCGTAAGTCTTATCAACTATCTTGTTCATGTTTGTGTTGATCAGCCTTATAATAAAGTTTTCTCTGTTGTGTTTGTAAACTATTGTTTGTCTTTTGGTCTGTATAAAAGATTTTTGCAATGGCGTTATCAATTTATTTTCGACTTATGAGTTTGAAAGAGGGACGAAAGATACCAAAGGGACAGTCAAACTCATAAATCTAAAACAAACTGACAACGCCATGGATAAAAATGAAAAAGACAAACAGAAAAACTATAGTACACATGACACAACATAGAAAACAAAAGAATAAACAACACGAAACCCATTTGAATGCCCCTTTGGTATCTTTCGCCTCTCTTCTATTACAGGATATGAAGAAATTATATATAGAACTCACAGAACTCCAGACAAAAAGGATGCAGTTGATTTATTCTCAATTAAAAAAGTTTGGTTGTGCGTTCAAAGAGTTTAATCATGGTAACAAAAAGTAAGTGCTGACATAAACAATACGTATTCCCCTTCAGATCAGCTAATTCAACGTTACTTGTTCTCTTATAAATCATAATCTCGTGATAGACACGCGCTCTTAAACTTCAATGCCTCTATAGTTGATGGATTGCTATAATAAAACTTCAGAAAGAAGTTGTGAAAATTAAGGAAAGCTTTTGTTGTACCTGTTAGATTCTGTGATATGAAGAACGAAGATGTTGGGTACATTTCAATGCGACAGAAACCCAACATCACAAAACATCAAAAGACATAGAGGTCAAAGCATGTTTTCGTCTGTATGTATGCGTGCATGAGAAATAAGCAATATTCTGTCAGATTTATGAAAAGAGTCAAAAGTAAAGAGGATCTCGAAATCGACACACAAAGGGCTTGGCAGTGACAATGTTATAACCTTTAAGTTATTTAACCTAAAACATGTCAGAAATGTTAAGGTGATCCCATCATGGCTAGGAGAGTTACGAAGTAAAACCAACCGTTGTCCTTGGTTACCACTAATGGTGTTTGTGCAATCAAAATCTCTTAAATGATCTATTCGTGTTTCTTTGCAGGAGGAAGACCGAGATCGGTGAAATGATAGGTTCCTTTGAGTCCATTTGCATAGAGGAAATAATAGAACGTGTAAAACAAGAAATAGAGGCTAGAGCAAACACAAGAAGGAAAGGTCACATATTTGAGTTACAGGTATTAAATCGCTCTTTAATAACCAAAATCTTTTTAACTTTTGATATCTACGTCATTTGAAAAAAAATGTGGAATTTTAAAATTAATGTTTCTATTTCAAACAACCCTCGTCATTAGTAAATCAAAACAAACACTAATGCTGCATATACTTATAATAAAATTACACATATATCTTTTCTTAATTGTTTTAAACTTCCGAATGATGTTTTTTTTTTCTATAGGAAATGTTTACTCCCATGAAAAACAACACCGAGCAAAGAAAGGACGCCACTCTCAGGTAGGTAGAATATATTTGAATGTTAAATATCTTTCTACAGTTCAAAAAATCTCGAAGTGCATTATAGGCAACTAATAACGTGAAATTCAATGGACACGAGGATAGAATTACTGCATAAACCTGACTTATTATAGACATTTCTCAGTATGAGGAAAGAGTACATTAAACTAGTTTGACGACACTAGATGGCGTCAATTAGGTATTTTTCCAACTGTACAAAAGTTTATAAGCATACTTATATATGATTTAGAGGGAGTTGAGTTCTCACAAAACAAAATTAACGCCGCAGCATTTTTGCGACTCTTCGTACAGGAACATCTAGCCTTAATTATAGTCTTGTGTTGTGTTGAAGCCAGAATCCTGATGCGGGAATTTCTTTCTGCGTTGAACACCCATTGGTGGCCTTTGGCTGTGTTTCTCAGTTTGGTCGAGTTGTTGTTTCTTTGAGACATTTCCCGTTTCCATTCTCTATTCTATCCAATATAATTATCAAATATTACGGTATTACCTACTAATGTTTGGATCGTTCATGATTGCAAAATGGAAGATACTTGTTCTGCTACATAATAAATGCAACAAATAACACCAAAACGAGTCATAACATTATACCATTTTCTGCAATAATTTTGTTGTTAAAAAAATCTAAAAATGTGTTGCTCATGCCAAAAGAAAATTTCAGTATGTATTTTCATCACTTTTAGCGCATGTGCACTTCCAAAACAAGAAAAATTCAACAACACACATGCAGTACAGTCGATGATGGGGAGAACGCAGACGACTGTAGATAGCAGTGAAAGCGATAATTTGTTGGTGGGAACTTTCTGTGCCTCTTCTTCAGAATCGATTAAAAACAAAGGAATGAATCCGGTCAGATGCCAACGATCAGAAAACTCCGGTAAACTTATACTCAGTCGGAATTTTGTCAAATTTGTAACCAATTAGCGTATCTAATTCAGCAATCACAAATATCCTGAAAGACAATATTATGATACAAGAACGTTATTTGTTATTTGTTGCATTCGGAATTAGTTTTACTTGTGTACATTGGCATTGTTTTGTATTATATTCCCAATAGTGTCATTCTCATTTAAATTCTATAAAATCTTGATGTGTGTGCATTGAGGTTCTATCAACACCATCTCATATTTTCGAACATCAAATCCAATATAAATTCCTTGTAGATATCTAAAAATTGCCATTTCGATAGATTTTTGCAAACTTCGAATACTTATGATAAAAAGTGAAGACGACGGTATACACGTTCTGGAATTCTAATGAAAGTTAACTTAGCTATCTGTTATTTTTCTCATTAAATATATTTTGGTTTGGGACATCCTTCCGTCCAAATATTTTATTAAAAATATTTTTTAAGGACTTTACAATTTATTTATTTTTTGATTACATTTGTATTAATTAATTTTCGTGTGTATTTCAGTCTAGACGCCATCTAATTAACCATCGAGTTGACCTCTAAAGTCATCCGATGACCATATAAGCAATGTAAACATAAATATAGATATAAATAGATAAAGTGAACTCGTGCTGTTGGATTTTTCTAGGTCCATTTAATTACATATTATAGATATTATAGATGAAAAAAACTTTATCAAACAATCGCGTCTGTAATGAGGTGTAAAACTTTAATGTTGCAGATTCGTCGCTAGAATCAAAGATAGAGACAATTGTTATCCCGAATGAACCTGATAGTGACTGTAAGATGCCACCTCCATTTCCGACAAAAGAGTTCTGTGTAAGCTCTGGTGATGAGGCAAGCGCTTGTATGGAGGAACAACATGAAGCCGGTAAATTAGTCAATATTCATTTTGTAGTTATACCTACAGTGTACCAGGAACATATATATTAACACGTTAGTTATACTGTTCGTTCCAGAGTGTACTTGTAATGAATGATCAAGACGAAAAATAATGGCTAGTTTTTGTTTATCTTTTCATAATAATTTAGATGGAAGCAGCCTTAAATGATCAAAAGCTTTATTAGAAAAAGATTTATTGTGGGACAATATCATCACTGGCAAATATTTGATTGTGAATTTCAAAAACTTGATACCGTTAAGATCAATATTTAAGAACATTAAGATCTGACAATTTCTAAGAAAACTCAATAAAAGCCATATTCCTTTAAGAAATTATCGGTTCCCGCTTTTCTGTATACGAATAACATTTGTTTCTTTTTATATTTTTAACTTCAAAAAGCTTTTTCCAACTCGACATTTTACCCTCTAAAATAATGACACTTTGAAACTGAAGACGGTACCAACGAGAAAGTTCTTGCTATAAAGGATCATATATGTGAGCAAAAAACTGTGACAAAATATATTATCGTTAGTTTCTTTTTTTTCTAGATGATGTTACCTGGAAATGGTCTAATACCAATCAGCGGTTACACACCAATAATACTGACGATATCAGCATGATCAGAAATGTCAAGGTCATTGCTATTCATGACTTTGTCGCTGGGAAAAGTGATCAAATTTCTTTTAAAAAAGGTATGGTTGTGGTACAACTGCACATTTTATGATGTAATCATGAAACGAAATTATTTTCTATTTTTTTATACAAATTTGATTTCGTTGTTTCTAAGCTGATTAATGGCTCCCAATGAAATAAATATCAACCAGACACCATAGGACATGGATACAAGCTATTAAAGTTCATCGTACTGCCTTCAACAATGAACAAAACAAATACTGTATAACAAGCTATAAAAGCAAGACTCGTCAGATGGCACAATACAAGACACAAAATACCGATCTCAAGAGTATTCGTGGTTATTAATAGTTAGTTCAAAGCCAGATACAACTTATAGATAAATCATGGTTTCCAATACTACAATATTAATCAGTACACATCCAACAACTTTAGTGTAAATATCTCAAGGTAATCATAGATGTATAGGAATTCAATACACGTTAAGTTATGTACTTATTTTATCAGAAACTAAATTAATGTAAGTACCGATAAAGACAATATTCAAATATCTTTCTTCGGTTCTAAATTATTACCTTTAAAGAATTTATATTTAATGGATCCGTTACTCGTCGGTCTAGTTTTAATTGCGACGCAATTGTAATAATTATTTTGGTTTGCAATTAGAGTTGTCTCCCTTCCTCTTAAAATGAATAAAATACAAAACTTAAAGATATATACTTAATCAATATTAGTTCTAGGTTTCGGAGGGGGCATCAGTGGCGGATCCAGGGGGGGGGGGGGGGGGTTCCGGGGGTGCGCACCCCCCCTTTATTTTTGCCGATCAATGCATTTGTATCGGGACATATGTTTTGCACCCCCCTTTGCCCTGGGTTAGCACCCCTTAGCACCCCCCTTTCGAAAATTCCTGCATCCGCCCCTGGGGCATGCAGTTCCTTCAACCAATATAACATGGCTTTTACACTTGTACATTAAGACAAACTATAGTATATTGAATTTTAGGTATCATGAAGACTGCAAAGACATTGATTGTGCTCTATTCCGATCCTTAATATGTGCATTTTATGTCATTTTATTTCATTCATATGAAAAATCTTCGGACATATTATTTCCCTTGCAGGTCAAATCATAAAACAAAAAGTTGGAGAAAACGAAGATGGATTTGCATATGGCTGGGTGCGTGAAAATAGATTGGCGCCAAAACAGTATGGCTGGTATCCGGCTGGGATTGTAAAAAGATATGTTCCATCATCAGATTCTGCCAGAAAGGAGTGAACATAGTTGGATATTTTCTTACAACTTGTCGGTCTTCATTTGCTTTAAAGTCACTTTACTTGTGAATAATAAAATATGCAGTTCTATTTAGTTTTATTTTGCTACTGTCCATTTTGTTTTTGCTCTTAACGTATCGTATAAAATATATAGCTGAACATTATTGGTTTGGTGTGATTAAACTCGATACGTAACTTAAACAAAGCATCACTATAGAGGACATTGAATGTCCTTCATAATCAACTGAAGTAGCTTCAAAGGAAACGATTAGGAAAAAAAGCCTTGCGACAGGTCAATATCATATGCATTGATGGTAGAGGTTTGCTTTCCGAGTATATAACTAGCCAGTAATCAGCGCGTGTGTGTTGTCATGAACTATCATTGACATGGTCATAATTTGATATTAACTGTTTGCAAAACTTTTCATTTTTTGAAAACAAGGAATTTTCAACCTCAGGAATGTATTACCTTAAGTTTGCTGAATTTTGGTCATCTATACTCGTCAACTTCGTTGTCGTCTCTGCTAACCAATGGTCCTAGTTCACAAAAAATCTTAGGAGTAAAAATATTCGCAATGCATACACATTTCAGTATAACTTAATTTTTTACGATCAATTTCAATCTTGAATTTTTTTGTGAGAGTCGCTCTTAGCTAGCGAAGATGATTTGTTCTTTAATTTACCTCTCTTTACTTTTTGATTTGATCTTCACAGGTTAGTCTTTTGTAGACGAAATGCGCATCTGCCGTTAAAAATTTTAGTCCTGGTCTATGATGAATATATATAAAGCGTTGCTTCATTGTTCTATTTATCAAACAGAAGTCCTTGCTTGAAATGTGACAAATTAAAGTTATCACTAAATGGTCACTGGATAGTCTATAAAAACTTTGTACAACTTATAAAGTCATTGTAACCAGTAGGCTAGATACTGAACTATATCGTTCTAGTACGATCCGAGAAAGAGTGTCTTCACTTTTTTTTAAGAATGCATAACATTACACTTCGGTATAACAACATACTAGTAAATGAATTCAAAGGACAAAAAATCTTGTCTCAGCAACTTATGTTTTTCTTATATTTAAAAAAAAGCTTAAGAGAGATTGCACATATGAAACTTTTGGACTGAATTTGACCAAACTTGACCACAAACATTATTGGAGTATCTAGTTTAAAGTTATGTTCAGACTGAAATCGTTAGTTGACTCCTTATTGTAGTTATTGGCTAGTAGTGATGATTTTTACATTTTCTTTTTGCCTTTTTAGTCTAGTATTTTGGAAACAATAATAGCAAGCAAGGCACGATTTACAAATATGCCAATATGACTGGAAATTGATATTTAACTCTTTATAGATTTGTTGTCCTTTAAAGTCTCTAGTATTTAAAATACGACCACACAGTGAGCAAATGTAAGTGATAAATTTGTCCTGGTGAAATATGTCTGGGCGGACAAATATTACTAGTAAAAAAAGTCCATGGTTACAGATTTTTCTAGTATATTTAGTCCTATGTTAGTAATCTACGTCCCCAGACAAATTTTCCTAGGGAATAGTGTCCTATAAAATCCTATAATAAATTGAACTACATTTAAACAATTGAAATTTAAATGCTATGTTTAAAAGTAGTTTTAAGAGTTGCATATTTATATACTTGATAAAATTAATGTCTCCAGACTAATTTTCCTAGGAAATCAAATCCATGTCATAAATATTCCTAGGTAAAAACGTCCATGCTCTTAATTTAAAAAAAAAGAATGGAAATATTATGTTTTTTTTTTTTATTAAATGTATGTTCCCAGACAAATTTTCCTAGGAAATCATGTCCATGTTATCAAAATGCCTGGGAAAAAATGTCCATGTCCTTTATTTTAAAAAGGAAATATTTATAAACAATGGAAAGTCCCTATTCATGTTTTAATATTAGTAAAGAGTTGTGCATTCACATTTAATAAAATTTTTGTCCCCAGACTATTTTTCCTAGGAAATCATGTCCATGTCATTAATATTCCTAGGTAAAAACGTCAAAGTGCTTAATTTTAAAAGGGGAATCAAAATATTATGTTTAAATATTGTTTAAGAGTTGTGTATCAATTTGTTTTTTGATTAAATGTATATCCCCAGACAAACTTTCCTAGGAGATAAAGTCCATGTCATTAAATTTCCTAGATTAAACTGTCCATATTCTTTATTTTAAAAGAGTGGAAACTCAATATTCATGTTTTAATATTGGTAAAGAGTTGTGCACTAACATGTGACGGAATTTAAAAATGTATTCTCATCTGAAAAAGTTGTAGAACTAGAAAAATTGTGTAGATTTATGCGATACATATCATTGAAAGTCTGTCCTCCTGGTTAGAGGAACTGTAATAATATACAATGTTATTTATTTTCAAACATGCGAAACACGGTATGTATTCAGTGGCGGATCCAGAACTTTTCCTAAGGGGGGCCCGCTGACCTAAAAGGGGGGGGGGGCACTCCAGTCATGCTATTTATTTTAAAAGGTAAATTAAACTGTTATTTTTAATACTGTTTTACAGTTGTGTATCAATATTTCCCAGATAAATTTCCGAATGATATGTCCATGTCATTAACATGTCTAGGCAATAACATACATGTCCTTTATTTTAATAGGAAACATTATGACAATTTCCAATCTTAATAAAGATTTTTTTCCCATTTTGAATGATTTTAATCAACAGGAAAACTTATAGAAAAACAAGTCTACGAACAATTTTTCCTAGGATAATGAGTACCATACATATTTTACTAGCTATATGGACTTATTAAAAATGTCTGGCGGACACATTTTACTACCGGACCAAATTTACTGTTACACAAACACTCATTCATAGAAAGACACTCATTCATATAAAAACGTAATTTGAGACGAGCATCCTTAGCATAAACTGAAAAAAAAAGAAAAGTAAGGCCGTGACTGCCACGCTATATGAAAGAGGGAGAAACAAAAGTATACCCGTCACTTGAGCTGTTGCCGGTAACAGCGGAACACTTAATCCTAATGGGGATACAGATAGCGATAGAAACATTAAGATGTGACACTGAATAATGTTGAAACTTATCAGCTTAGTACATTGGGTTTGTTTTTCGATACACACATTTGAAATTACCCCAAAAATTCATCGAAAGCACGGACTGTAAACTCAATTCTTCCTCCATTTAGCTCTGACCACTATCCAATAATCAAAGATAGATCAGAAATATTCACAACATGAACAATAACACATTATTTTAGTTTTGATAAAACTTTTGTGAACAAAATTGCGAAAAAACATAAAATTTAAATTGAAAAATATAAATATTGTTTGCCGCTTTTTGTGTAAACTCTTTACATTTGTATACTTATTATGTAAATAA
This sequence comes from Mytilus edulis, assembly GCA_019925275.1. Taxonomy (NCBI): domain Eukaryota; kingdom Metazoa; phylum Mollusca; class Bivalvia; order Mytilida; family Mytilidae; genus Mytilus; species Mytilus edulis. Next base: position 95,083,583 of record CM034351.1, on the reverse strand, counting down.
ATCTATTTCACGATTTTTTTTACCACAATGACTATCTGTGGGAGTATCATGAAATGGGTATCACTTTGGCAGCGCATTTTTCTTTTTATTTCATTACGTTGTTTAGTTGTAAATTTGAATAATGCATTTAATAAATATCAGAATTATTTGTAACTGTAATTATTGATGTCATTGTTATGCGTTGTTTCTTCTTCTATTTTGGAAATTTTGGGCCGTTTCTGGAATCTTCATAACCCTTTTTAGCAAAACCGTCGTTGACCGGAAGTTTAATATCATATCCCTGTTTGATCAGCTACCTTTCACACAAAAAGAGCAATGGACGAAATGAACGAAATAGGAATAGGAATGACACCTGAACTGTTTGCTGCTGTATTTACTCTTTTATTGAAATTTCCATAGGCAACAATGAATGAAATTATTTTTTTACTTTTGAACCCGCTGTTAAATCATAATTCCTGCATCAGATAATCAAACATCTCATCCTCAATGCCTCTTTTCTGACCATAATTAAATCATTCATGACATTATCATGATTTTTGTTTACATTACACTGTTTTTCTTTGAAAATTTATCAAATTAATGAAAATAACGACATATTGTAAGCAGGTTAATTTATTTGATTATTTATTGGTTAACTGTTGTATTTTCACCGTAAGTTATACATTGTATACCATTGAACAGTTGAAAGGCATAATTTTATTATTATTCTAATAAAATATTTAACACATAGAAAAATATATTCCCAAGCAAAATCCATCACTGCTTTATCTCTTGAGCCATGTATTAACCCAAAAAGTATGATTGATTCTTGGAGATGAAGAAAGCTGAAAGCTACAATGTATTTTTATCCCACTTTCACTTTGGTCAAACAACCTGCACTTTCACTTTCAACAGTCATGGCAATCATTCTTTTCCGCATATTTAATTAATATATTTCAGTATAGAAAAAAAAACCATTTATTACCACAAACACATAAAATAAAGGGGTGAATCCCGAAATCCCCAGCTTAAAAACACCCGATCCTGGAGTCCCGATAAAGGTCCTATCCCACCTCACTTAATAGTTGGTAACTACATGTATATTGGTAGACATTATTACAGATGTGTATCTCCTTTTTGGATACATTGGATTTATTTCTCAGGTTTCCAATTAAAGATCACATTTGTGTGAAACTTGGTCATTTTTTGTGACAGACTTGGGGAATACCTTTGGTAGAAAGGATGGAGGCTAGAATATATAAAGTAACATTATTTTTTCCCTTAATCAGATGCTGCAGCATCAGCAGACAATGGGTGGTTTTATGTTTCCTGGAGAATCAGACGAGGATGAAGATGAAGAAAATGAGGAAGAAATGCAAAGTAATATAATTATAGCTTATTAATGCATTATTTAATTATATATAAGCTACATGTAGTTTTAAATTAATGAGTACTTCAGGAAAATAATGCCATTAGATATATTTCAAACCCCTGAAAAGATATTGTGCATGCCTACACCAAACATCAATGAGACAACACCCTAACAAAACAACATGAGCATGTAGATATGGTCGGGTTGTTGTCTCTTTGACACATTCCCCATTTCCATTCTCAATTTTATTAGTTCAAGATTACTCTGGCGTCCAACGACTGTTTTGCCAGACAAGCTGGGGCCCTCCCACGAGTAATCTTGGACAAGTAGAGATGACATCATTAGTGATTGACTGAATTTTGGTTGCATATATAATGTCCAGTGGTAAATATTTCATGCAATATGAAGCATGTTCAGGACTAGATAACTTAAAATTAAATGCAATGAATAGATACATTAACATTTGTAGGTCCTATCACCATGATCACAGAGGCTGTTTTTGATGAAGGTCAGGAAATTTGAACTACCACTTGGAAGGTTTCTTGGTGTGCAAAGAGCATGGCATTCTCTTAACACCAGGCATTGGATTTAAAGTCTCTATTCTGACTGGGTATTGCTGCTTACTTGTACATAGTACAGCCAAACAGACACCCCACTTTGGCAAGCCAATCTGAAGAAAACCAAAGTGCCCATATTTCTATTCCCCAGTCAATGTGTGAAATTCACTGTGAAAGAACTGATAAGCAAACAGACAATGAAACTCTTACAATAATGTATGCTTTCCAAAAAAACTGAACAGTAGCACTAAATTCCAGAAACTTTCAAGCTCTAATTTATGTGTGCTAATTAAAAATGCAATAACAGTAGAAGCATATATATAAATTCAAATGTCATAGAATATTTTAAATTATTTTTTTATACGATATTATTGAAATCATTCACTCATATTTTTTTTAAAATGTAATCAATACATTCATAATGATGATTGTGTTTGACTTGCTTCTGAAAATGCTGAACTAATGATTTGTTTGTTAGCATGTTCATATTTTTTTTTTTTGTATTTTTTTTTAAGACAATTCAGTATGATTAATATGGATCTGTTCCAATGATTTTTCAGAGTAAATGATTTTGATTTGAATATTTTTAATACTCTGCTTATATGTTTTTATTGAATTTTCAGATAATCCAAAGAAAAGAATATTATGGGCGGCAGAAAACAATCATTTAGACATAGTGGAATCAATTTTACAGTCTGACCCAGAATTGATCAAATCTTGTGACGATGACATGTATACTCCACTTCATAGAGCATGCTATAATGGTCATGTTGATATGGTTAAGGTACACAAAATGTAGGAAAAACATGAAAAAATGAAAAAAGATTATTTGGACTTTTGCATTATGGATTTTTATCCCAAGGTCCGGGGAAATTTAAACATAAAATACAAAAAATGGTATAAAACAAGGGCAAATTAAGTTTTATGGGAAGAAATCACCATCAATGAGAGACATGACAACCTAATCTTCTCTTCACAAGAGACCAAATGACACAGAAATTAACAATATATAGGTATATAGGTAACTGTATGGCCTTTAACAATGAGCTAAGCCCAAACCACATATACGGCCATAAAAAAGCCCTGACAAATATAAAACAATTCAAAAGAGAAATCTAATAGCATAATTTGTGTTCAAATTATGAACAAAAAAAAAATTTGTAACACAGCAACAAACAACAACCACTGAATTACAGGCTCCTGCCCTGAGATAGACACATACATACCGAATGTTGTGGATTTAATCATGTTAGCTGGATCCCAACCCTCCCCTAACAAAGGTATAATAGTACAATATCAGAGAAAACTATAAAAACAAAAATCAGTTGAAAAAGGCATTACTCATCAGATGAATACAAATAGAAATACAACTTAACAAACACACAGAATCTATGTGGCGAGGTACTTGTGCATCCCAAAAACAAAAAGATACTAAGTGTATATCTGAGAGTACTCACAGTTACTGACAAGGGTGTATATATAATATGTAAAGTGAATAAGTTCAACAGAGGCTATCATTGATGTTTTTTTAAAAACTTTTTTACAGTTACTGATAAGAAATAATGCAGATATTAATGCTAAGACATCAGATGGATGGCAACCGATCCACAGTGCTGCAAGATGGAATCAGTCAGAAGTTATTCAAGTTTTACTAGAACATAATGCAGATATAAATTCACAGACAAATGGCGGTCAAACACCGCTACATCTAGCTTCCTCTTGTAAAGATACTCGGGAAACATTGACATTGTTATTATCCAATCCAAACACTGACAGGACTATTATAAACAATCTTGGTGAAACAGGAGAGACAATTTGTAAAAGGACAAGTGCACTGTGTAAATTATATGAGGAAATAAAAACGTAAAATGTATATTAATTTACTACTGGGGTTCATTTGTTGTAACCCAACCTTCTTTAGGGACAATCAATGCACTTTAACCTATAATGGTTTACTTTTTAAATTGTTATTTGTATGGAGAGTTGTCTCATTGGCACTCACACCACATCTTCCTATATCTATTTAAATGGGGACATTTATTTGTACCCGCCTCTACTTGTTTGAATATGACTGGATCTAGCCCTGCAAATGAATGGTATATTGCATCCACTTACTACCTGTTGTTCACATCATACTGCAACATACAAATGCAAACAAATTATTGCAACATTTTAATGCAAACAAACAACGTATACATGATATTTATAATAGATTGTGTAATAACAGTTGTTTTTGAACTGACATGATATTGTAGTATTAATAATATCCTGGATTTTCCACATAGATTTGTCCAAGTCTTTAAGGCAGTTTTCTAACTATGGCATACCTCCACTGTTACTAGATCTGGCGGTGTTCCAACTATGGAATACCACTGCTATTACTTATTGTGGCAGTGTTCAAAGTAAGGCATTTTACTAGAATGAATAGTTGTGGTATTTATCTAACTAAGGCACATCACTGGAATAACTAGTTGATGTAGTGTTCTAACTAAGGCAGACCAGTGGAATAACTAGCTGTGGCATTGTTCTAACTTTGATACACCACTGCTGTTACTAGTTGTGGCATATATATATCTAATATAAAAAAGAAGATGTGGTATGATTGCCAATAAGACAACTATCCACAAAAGACCAAAATGACACAGACATTAACAACTATAGGTCACCGTACAGCCTTCAGAATGAGCAAAGCCCATACCACATAGTCAGCTATAATAGGCCCCGATAAGACAATGTAAAACAATTCAAACGAGAAAACTAATGGCCTTATTTATGTAAAAAAATTAACTAACTTAGCCACTTATATAACTAGTTGTGACAGGCTGTCAAACTAAGGCATACCACTGCTATTTCTAGTTTGGCAGTTTTTGTTGAGCATATGACTTTTGTGACTAAAAGCTTGACATAGGGATAGTGATCTGGCGGCAGCAGTATTAGCTTATCTCTTATAAGCTTAATATTTCAGAAGGTAGAATACCTTGATCTTTCATACTTTGTATATACCGTAGATGCCTTATTTTATGAAGTTTCTGTCTGTCATATGTCCATTGTCCTCATTTTCATGGTTCAGTTACTACTTGAACAAAAAAAAAGTATTGTTAATTTGTCTCTAATTATGATAAATAGGATAACTATATTTGGTATGTGAATACTTTCATATGACTTTACAAGGTCCTTTAGCCTGTCAGACAGTTTTTGCTTGACCTTGATCTCATTTCATGGATCAGTGAACTAAGTGAAGTTTTGGTGTTCAAGTCTATATATATGTACTATAAACAATAGGTCTATATTTGATCAGGAATGATTGTATGGACCATTAGCGTACAAGTCCAACTGGCAGGTGTCATCTGACCTTGACCTTGTTTTCATGGTTCAGTTAAAGCTAAGTTTTTGTGTTTTGGTCTATTTTGCTTATACTGTATGCAAAAGGTCTACAATGCCTGGTGTATGGAATGATTGTAGAAATACATGTCTGTCTGGCCAGGCTCATCTGACGTTGACCTCATTTTCATGGTTCATTGATCAATGTTAAGTTTTCCTGGTTAAGTTTGATTCTTAGATATGCAATATGTCAACTACATGTATATTTAAAGCAAATTTGGTATGTAATGAGGGTGGGTAGGAGGGGTCCTGATCCCGAATTCCCGGGCTTAAAAACATGAAATCCCGAAATCCCGGGCTTAAAAACACGAAATCCCGAGGTCCCGAAATTCAAAAACAAGAATTCCCGGATCCCGAAATCCCGAGCTTAAATACACCCGATCCCGGGGTCCCGATAAAGGTCATATCCCCCCTCTGTAATGATTGTAAGGTAATGTTTTTCGGTTTTGGTTTATCTGACCTTTGGCTGCATTTTCTTGGATTATGTTAAGTTTATATGATAGTTGTAGTAAAGCTTTATATTTAGAACTATCGACTTAATATCAATGGTTAGTAAAGAAGGCAAGATATTTCAGGGTGTGCACTGTTTATCTAAGGCATACCACTGATGTTACTAGATGTGGCAGTGTCCCTGATAAGGCATACAACTGCTATTTCTGGTTGTGGTAGTCTTGTTACTAAGTCATACCACGGCTGTAACTAGTTGTGGCAGTGTTCTAACTCATACAGACCACTTACAGTACTAGTACTGAATGTGTTCTAACTAAGGCATACCATCTATTAGTTATGGTAGTGTTTTAACTTTTGAATATTAGTTTCAACTACTGTTTATACAGAAATTATTAAGAGGTTTTTATGAATGCGAAAAAAGTAACTGAATGAGTATTGCAATAATAAGTACTCACATCTTGATATCTAATATACCTGTAAGAAGATTTCCCCATAAGTAAGTAAGTAAGTAAGTAATGACTATTTAAAGAGGGTGACTCAATTGCAGATGACCTTAGATTTTTGGAAAATGACGCAGTCATTGTTCCATTACTGGCGACCTGAACTTCATTACATTTCTCTGCCTACCGCGCTTGGTTTCGTATTTACTATTTTCTATACAAACTGGAATCTGCTTGTGTTATCATTAATTATGCATGAGAGGTCATTGTGTAGTAATCAGCCAGGAACCAGTTTACAAACTAACTGGTTTCTGCTTGTATTCCACTACACTCGGACAAAGTGTTGTAGTTTGACGGGAACCAGTTTAGAATTTGTAAACTACAAAACGTAATCGGTTATTGTTCATTCCGTTTTGGTGTTTCATACCGACTTTTATGGTTTGAATAAGCTTAAGACCCTTCAAACATTAATGTGATAGGTATATTAAAGACTGTTTTACAAAAGGATGGAACTGTTTTGCTTTCAAAGTCGTACTATAGTGATATCTGTCATGTACGGATTTCCACTCTCACCGGTTAATTTCTTTTTTTACACGTGCTTTTGAAACTTCCTGTTTAAACATCGCAAGTTTTAAAATTGTTTTTTGAGTGAATTTAACTTATTTTAACAATCATGAAGCGTTCCAGAATCATTTTCAAGCAGTTTCTTCTTCTCTTTGATGATGGAAAATAGGTTTTTCTCAAGAAAATACCGCAAACGATCGCAGAGGAATTGAAACGTACAAGTCAAGTCGGCACCTGGTTAAATTGGCATCTAGTCAAATCGGCACCTATTTGACGTCAATTCGGCATCCAATAATATTTGTTATAATATTTTCTATTCAATTAATTAATAAATAAATATATATTTTATTATAGTGTCACATATTGATTGACAATATTTACAAATCACAGTATACAATAAAACAATCAATACCCAGTCATAAATTTGACTTATGAGACACTTAACACATGTTATATACATTATTACATTTTGTAATAGAGTTTAACGGTAAAATTCATAAAATTATCATAAAAAAAAGTTAAAACGTGTTTATGCATTTAAAAGCATATATATTTGAGCAAAAAATAAAATCCGAAATGAATGTTGTTAAAAAGTATGGAAATAAGTTAAAAAGAATAAAATGTATATTCTAAGTTTTAAAATAATTTCATCTAAAAATTAACGATTACATATTTAATTATCTTATAAAAAATTTATCGCAGTGACTTTTAAAACATAAAATAGACTTTTACAACTAGTATGTTATTAGTAATAATTAAGAAAATAATTTTCGTCTCATAAAACTCTTAATATGTAAACATTTGCTTAAACATTTTTGAATATCAGAACATTTCATTATTTCAACAAGTTTGACATCATCATTTAACATTGAGAAATTGTCAATATATTTTGAACATTCGAACAACAATTCAAACCTAATGTCATCATATAAGGAACATTTAATTAATTAATAACTGTTACCAAGTACATAGTGAATATGTTGTTGTGTATTTAGGTAAACAACGAAACCAAAGTGAAATTATGTTGTTGTGTATAAAGGTAAACAACGAAGCCCTTACCCAAGCTGTTGTTTTAACAATTAGACAATTATTAAATAAAAATGGAAAACTATGAGTCCCTTTCAATAAATCAAACTTTCATGCCAAATAATAAGCAAATTTAAGGTGTTTTTTTTTCAGTAAAGTTTAAAAAGCATTAAACAAACAATCCTGTAAAATGCTCAACTGGTTTAAATAATGCATAAAAATATCCAATATCTCATGTATTAGTCCAAATAATTATGACGTCTGGCAAGGCTATTTTATTTTTTTCTGTGACGTCTTCCTACGAAGTTCGTAGGAAGGCTTTCTTAGGAAGGCGTCCCAGAAAAAAATTAACATAGCCTTGCGGTCATAGAAAGGTGTCCCAGAATAAAATTTAAAAAGCCTTGCCAGACGTAATAATTATTTTGACTACTCATATATATATCATTAAAAATACACCAAAAATGTCATTTAGTTGAGAAAAATAAATATATACAAAATGTACAATGAACACCCAAAAATGTGAAAGTTAGCTAGTATTTAACTCTTTTTGCTTAAATACTGAAAAAAATTCTGGCAACCCCTTACTTATTTTTACTCTTTTTGCTTAAAATACTGTTAAAATATATATTTAACATGGGTGACGAATTGACTATATCAGGTGTCGATTTAACCAGGTGCTGATTTGTCCAGGTGCCAATTTAACCAGGTGCCGGTTTGACTAGAATTCTTTGACAAATGTTTGAAATTACCTGAGTTTCATTAGACCTTTGATAACAGTAACAAAAAGATTATTTACTTAATATTTTGTGGTATCAGGTCTGTTCGCGCCCAATACACTTTCGCACCCAAGGTCGTTCGCACTCTACTCATTCACGCTCAATTTTAATTCAAATTCAAGTTGAATAATTGGAAAATCATGATTGTTGTTTTAAATTGCTTTGGTGTAAATACTGAATGTATTTATAGCTTGGTATGAGTAAAACATTGAAGATTTTAAAGGAAAAACACAAAAGATAATTGTTTTTAACAGCTTGGTCCCTTTGATCTGAAACAACGAAACAATAAAATATAGGAACCAAAATATAGCAATCCACTATTATAACCAAAACATGATAAAATCTATTCAACACACAGAAAAAAACATAGTCAGAATCTCACTTCATTTTGAAAGAAGTCAATGAAACAAAGTTATAGCAATACACTAACCAAAACATGATTAAGAGTTATTCAACACAAAATAAAACGTTGACAAAATACCACTTTAATTAGAAAGGATTATTATTATTTTTAACAATACGCTATCCAAAACATGATTAAGATTTATTCAACACAAATAAAAATGCTGTCTCACTTTATTTTGAGACAATGACAACAATTATACTTATAAGAAAACACTTGCTTACAGAGTTATTAAACACAAAACCAATTAAGATTGGGTGCGAACATTTAGGGTGTGAAAGTGAAAGGGGGCGAACATGAGTGGGCGCGAACGGACCCGGATTCAGACTATGTACCAGTGAGAAATATACAAGCCTTTCTACGGTATTTATTTGTACAATTCAGGTAGTCTTGACCTATTCATTTGTCTTAAAAAAACTGCCAGTTGTCACCTTCACTTCACACACACACATATATACGAATATCAATTATATGCTTACGAGACATGTTGCATTGTTAAACTAATTACGGTATGTGAAAATCAAGACTTGCATAAAAACTATCCCAATATTAGAGACAGTGGCGTCATTTTTCTTCAGAGCTTTCAGCTCTTTGATTACTTTAAGATATTGCATTGATTAATCAATTCTTAACATATCATATAAATAAATGCACAAAATAATTTCTGAATTTACAGTATGCAGTCTGCAAGCTGTTACTTGTTCTAGCAATGTTCTAAATATTGCTGTTATAAGTTGTTGTGGGTTCTAACTACAGTATTCAAAGTACTGGTATTAATAGTTGTGACAGCATTTCAACAGTTATATAAAGTCATACCAGTTGTTACTAGTAACTAAATAAAGGCAACAGTAGTAACAACTGTTCAAAAGTCATAAATCGTTTTAGAGAAAATAAATCCAGATTGAAACAAAAATTGAGGGAAACATCAACTCTTAAGTGGAAAACAAAGGAACTACAGGATCAGGTACAACAACAAATATTGGACATACTGATAGGGAAGTGTTTCATTTGAATTGTATTCGGTTTACAAAATGGGTGGCTGTGGGACTCCATTTTTTTACCACCACAACAGACGAAATCAAAGCGGACTTTAGTACCATTAAAACGTTTAATCCCGATGCAAATGTTTGCACCTGTCCTAAGTCAGGAATCTGATGTACAGTAGTTGTCGTTTGTTTATGTAATTTATACGTGTTTCTCGTTTCTCGTTTTTTTATATAGACTACACTGTTGGTTTTCCCGTTTGAATGGTTTTACACTAGTAATTTTGGGTCCCTTTATAGCTTGTTGTTCGGTGTGAGCCAAGGCTCCGTGTTGAAGGCCGTTCATTGACCTATAATGGTTTACTTTTATAAATTGTTATTTGGATGGAGAGTTGTCTCATTGGCACTCACACCACATCTTCCTATATCTATTTAGGGTTGCACTCCGTCCGTATGTATGTATGTCTTGTGGCTAATCAGTTTTCAACACTTTTTTCTCTGTGCCTGGAGAGATTTATTTGATATGTGGTGTATTCATGTATAGTTTTATCATGACAAGTAACTGAAGTTACAGAACAAGATGCATATGGTGAATTCTGTTACTGTCTGATAATTTTTTGTAGGGTTAAGGGCCTTTGGATTTCACTTAAATAATCAGTTTTCGACATTTTTTTCGTCATGCTTGAATATATTGACTTGACAATTGGTATAAAGTTTTATCATGACAAATAACAGATCAATTCCGAATTAAGATCTGGTTTGACGATTTTGTGCAGAGTTATGGTTCTTGTACTTTGAAAATTAACTTAGTTAATCAGTTCTCCACACTTTTTTTGTCATGATTGAAGATATTGACTTGACACATGTTATATAGTTTACACCATGCTATGTTATGGAACTAGTAAGCATTTGCGGGTTCCAGAATTTTTAACCGTAGGGAACTATTTTTTGCCATCAATACGCCCAGAATGCTTGTAAATGATTGACTTTAAGGATGTCTAAAAGCCAAATATATCAACACTATATCTCTTATGGTTTACAAAGGATTGAAACCAAACCAATTAATTTGGTATATCTTCACACCATAGTTGAACACCTCTCTTTGTATGCCCAACCTACGATTCACCTACGATAGTAGAGGGGCATTATGTTTTCTGGTCTGTGCGTCCGTCCGTTCGTCCGTCTGTCCCGCTTCAGATTAAAGTTTTTGGTCAAGGTAGTTTTTGATAAAGTCCAATCAACTTGAAACTTAGTACACATGTTCCCCTGATATGATCTTTCTAATTTTAATTCCAATTAAAGTTTTGAACCCAATTTCACGGCCCAATGAACATGGAAAATGATAGTGCGAGTAGGGCATCGATCCGTGTTCTCTGGAAACCTTCTTGTTTAGAGTGTTCTTATGTTGTACTGTTTTTCTTCATGCTTGAAGATATTGATATGATATTTGGTATACTGTTTTATCATGACAAGTTATAGATCCAATTCATTCCGGTCTAATGATTTTGTGCAGAGTTATGGTCCTTGGATTTCACCTAAATAATCACTTTTCAACACTTTTTTTTCGTCATGCCTGAAGATATTGACTGAAAATGTATTATATAGTTTTGACCATGACAAGTTATAGATAAAGTTACAATTTTGTTCCAATACATAAAGGCAAAAGTAGTATACCGCTGTTCGAAAGTCATAAATTGATAGACAAAAAACAAATCCGAGTTACAAACTTAAACCGAGGAAAACACATGAGCTTTATGAGGAAAACAACGAAACAACAGAAACACTGAATTGAACAAAAAAAAAACAAAAAAAAACAAACGACAACGTAAAGTAAAATCTCAAAAATACTAAACACCGAGGAAAATTCAAAACGGAAAGTCCCTTATCAAATGGCAAAATCAAATGATAAAACACATCAAACGAATGGACAACTGTCATATTCCTGACTTGTTACAGACATTTTCAAATGTACACAATGGTGGATTGAACCTGGTTTTAACACACACAGAAACGAACTATAAGATAACAACTGCCATTGAATTTTGAACCCGTAGGGGACTATGTATTGCCATGCCATACTCACAGATTGCTTGTTGTTAACTGTTTTTAAATTAGGCGATTATTTTTCTCAATTCAATTGGTTCATTTTTATTCATGTCTGGGCCTTTTATAGACGACCCTACGATATGGGTGTTTCGGAATGTTGAACGCCATATGGTTGTCTACATCCACTTTATTTGAACTTTGATGAATTGTTGTCTCATCGGCAATCATACCACATCTCTTGATATATATGTCATAGTTGGTTTATTTCTACTTTATATTTCATAAAGTAGAAGACATGGATGCTTCATACCTTGTCTGTAGATACCTTATGTTTTGAAGTCGACTGTCTTGTGAAAACTGACTGTTTATGAGTAATAGGATAACTATGTTTGGAGTATGGTTGTCTTGCAAGATCTAACTGTCTTTTAGATAGGGGTTACCTGACCTTGACCTTAGTTCATGGATAAGAGTTCAAGGGTAAGTTTTCGTGGTCTGGGCAGTACTAGTATCGTAGATACTACGAGAAATGGGTTTACTATATTTGGTGTATAAAATCATTGTAAAAGAGGGACGAAAGATACCAGAGGGACAGTCAAACTCATTAATCGAAAATAAACTGACAACGCCATTGCTAAAATGAAAAAGACACAGATAAACAACAGCACATATGACACAACATAGAAAACTAAAGAATAAGTAACACGAACCCCACCAAAAACTGGTGGTGATCTCAGGTGCTCCGGAAGGGTAAGCAGATCCTGCTCCACATGTGGCATCCGTCATGTTGCTCATATTATAACATATCCGGTAAACAGTATAATTCGGTAGGTTACATTCATGAAAGGGAAGGAGATTGTAGTTACGACGTAAGGAACATATCCGATATCATTAGAGAAACGGTTATTCCATAACGGTCAACCAACTCGTGATGGCGTCCGTAATATTTACGAAGGGATGATTTCAACTTCACCATTTGGAACTCTTGGTTTGATAGCTTCCTTGTGAGCAGCAACTCTCTTTCAAGAAAATTATAATAGGAAATGAAAGCACTGAAATATCGTATTAATTGGGAGATATATACCCCGTATGTAGGTGCTGCTGGAATGTTGCTACTTAGAAATGGAAAGTTCACAATTGGAAAGCTGAAATCATCTCTTTTGTCATAAAGTTTTGTTTTTAACCGACCCTTATTGTCAATTTCTAGAAATGTAAGTTAAGATATGAGGCCGACTTAACTGTATCTGTTTTATCCTTTATCTCTAGTTCGATGGGATAGATGCGTTCAACATAGTCACCAGATTTTGAATTATTTAGTGAAAGGACATCATCTATATAGCGGATATTGCTAACTTCTTAACTTTCTTCCTAAGAAGTTCCTGTATGAAGTCAGCCTCATAATAATAAAGAAACAAGTCGGCAAGAAGGGGGCACAATTGGTTCCCATTGGAAAAAAAAACACGCCTCCGAACGTAACAAATATGTTGTCGATCAAGAAATCAAGCATCTTGATAATGTCAGTTTCAGAAAAAAAATTGTTTTAATCAGAGTGATCCTTTACAAAGTAGGATTTATCTCCCCCTAAGACAAGATACTTGTATCTACGTAAGGTGTACATGTACAATGGTAGTTTCCATCTGAACTCGAGCTCAATTTGATGATTCATTTGACAACATTTAGTTTTGTGGGGTTGGTCGAGTTCTAAGATACATAAGTTATCGCATCGCATGAATGGACATAAATGCGGGGATTAATATAATGAGAAAGAAACACAAAGACAACAACACCCTTCAAAATACCAAGAGGGCAACATACAGTCTTCAACAACAAGCAGGCGTCTATACAATATGTCAAGATCTAATTCGATAAAAAGAGGTTAGTTCCCTTTGTAGATAAACCTCAATACTATGTATGTTATCTTTAGAATTG
>CM034351.1:95048876-95060374 GCA_019925275.1 Mytilus edulis | reverse complement strand
AGTAATAAATACAAATTGCGGAAACGTATACTTTAAATTTGCGGAAACGTATACTTTAAATTTGCGGAAACGTAGTATTGGGACTTTGAAAAATTAGCGGAAATGCAATACGCCCAATATTGTAAACTAATGGTGAAATAAGGGAATCTTTCTTTTGTGTAATTGCATATATAGATTCTACCAATGGTGCAAGTGTGATATTAAATTTATCTACTCAAGACCATTATAGTTTCCTATTAACAAATAATGCATGCAGAGCATTTCAAATATTTGAAACTTAGCTGTTGAGAGTGAAAACATTTTGTACAGTGAAGAAATATCATATTGCATGAGATTCAGTGATGGAATGTTTTTCTCTAAAGTTTTTTAAGATCTGTCAATGATTTGTGAAAAGTTTTTTTTCCTATGTGACATCAAGCATTACCTTTTTTCATGACACCACAGTACATATTCAACAAAGAGCAAGAAAACTTGGTGTCATTATAAAATGTTTACCAATGAAGAGCTAATATCAAGAGACAACACACTAATTATGAAAAGTCAATAAAACATTTGGAAAATTATAACTTAAGTAATAATTAGAGAAATAATCATAAATACCTGTTCCCTATATTTATCATGATCATATTGAACAAGAGCTGGTATCAATTTCATTGGTTCTAATTCTGCTGACTTAGCAATCCATGCTGTGACAGTTTCCTTTGGTATGTACTGCATTAATAAGGGAGAGAACTTGTAATACAGTTCCACGTCACTTTGTTTCCGTAATATTAATAATGCCCCATTGTAATCATCCTGCTGGAGGTAATGTGATATCACTTTCTCAAAATCTAAAATAAGGTAAAACATTTTCTTATGTAAAAATAATCTTAAACCAAGGTTTTTTCCTTTATATACAATATCAACAAGAATGTGTCCATAGTACACAGATGCCCCACTCCCACTATCATTTTCTATGTTCAGTGGACCGTGAAATTGGGGTCAAAACTTTAATTTGGAATTAAAATTAGAAAGATCATATCATAGGGAACATGTGTACTAAGTTTCAAGTTGATGTAACTTTTAACTTCATCAAAAACTACCTTGACCAAAAACTTTAACCTGAACTTTGCACTATCATTTTCTATGTTCAGTGGACCATGAAACTGGGGTCAAAACTGTAATTTGGCATTAAAATTAGAAAGATCATATCATGGGGAACATGTGTATAAAGTTTCAAGTTGATTGGACTTCAGCTTCATCAAAAACTACCTCGACAAAAAACTTTAACCGGACGGACGGACGGACGAATGGAGGCACAGACCAGAAAACATAATGCCCCTCTACTATCGTAGGTGGGGCATAAAAATCAAACCAACAGATTGAGTTGCAGAATCTATATCTTAACTTTTTATACTATATCCCAATTTCCATACAATGCCAATATAAACCTTTCAGAAATTTTTCACTAATAATATTTCAAACAAGAATGTGTCCATAGTACACAGATGCCCCACTCGCACTATCATTTTACATGTTCACTGGACCGTGAAATTGGGGTCAATACTTTAATTTGGCATTAAAATTGGAAAGATCATATCATAGTTAACATGTGTACTAAGTTTCAAGTTGATTGGACTTCAACTTCATCAAAAACTACCTTGACCAAAAACTTTAACCTGAGCTTCACACTATCTTCTTCTTTGTTCAGTGGACCATGAAATTGGGGTCAATACTTTAATTTGACATTAAAATTAGAAAGATCATATCATAGGGAACATGTGTACTAAGTTTCAAATTGATTGGACTTCAACTTCATCAAAAACTACCTCGACCAAAAACTTTAACCTGAAGCGGGACGAACGAACGGACGAACGGAGGCACAGACCAGAAAACATAATGCCCCTCTACTATCGTAGGTGGGGCATAAAAAGAAGGTGAAAATAATAATACGAATTTCTGCATAATTGACTTACTAACAAGTAGGACTATCATAACTATTTTCAACCGAACAGTTTTAGAACTTTTAAAGATACTTTTGATAAAAACCTTTGAAAACAACATTTCTGACAAGAAGTGTAGACGGGAGCAGACTTGCAAAGCAGAAAAAAAACCTGACGTTACTTTGTCTTCTGCTGCACTGCTTCTGGGGAAATAAAACAAATAAAGAAAACATTATTAATTAATCATTTATTTGACCCTTTACCTTGCATAAGAACAGCAAAGAAAACCATATCTTCTACATTTCCGTGACTGGCAATGAGATCATACACTACTCCTCTGTTATTACTCACACATTCCTGTAACAAGATGATGTGTTTTATATTACCTCATACAAAAATTTTGGTCTTAAAACATTATTTATCTAATAAAATTTTATTCCTCATTTTGACACCTTTTTTTTTATCAAGAACTATTTTCTGTTCTATTGTAGAAAATTATTAAAAACATGAATAAACAGCTACGCCATGAGCACATGATATGCCCTTCGTCTTGTGTGACAAGTTTTATGCATTATCATAAATAGTTTCTGAGATACTGCGCGACATGTCAAAAAAAACCTTTCTTTTTACAAAAAACTCAATAACTCTAAAATAAAATTTCAAATCATCAACAAACAGATCTAAAGATTAATATAACCAAGAGGTGTGTTAAGATTTAAGCAATAGTCATTAATGGTTTTTAAGATAAGATGCAACATGTGAAACCCACTCTTTTTTACCAAAAAACTCAATAACTCCAAAATAAAATTTTGAATCATCACCAAAAGTATACATATCTTTAGATTAAAATAACTAAAAAGTGTGTAAAGTTTTAAGCAATAATCATATATTGTTTATAAGATATGACGCAACATGTGAACCCCCCTTTTTTTTACAAAAAACTCAATAACTCTAAAATAAAATTTTGAATCATCACCAAAAGGTATACAGTTCTTTGGATTAATATAATTAAGAAGGTTGTAAAGTTTAAAGCAATAATCAGAAATCCAGCGCGACATGTGAAAAATAACTCAAAAAGTTTAGATCCTATTTTCACTAAAACGTATACAGATCGTTTGATCATCATAAAAAACAACTATATTAAGTTTCATGAGATTTGGATAAATGGTTCTCAAGTTACAGTGCGACATGTGGACGCCGGACATCTGTATACCATAATACATTCTGTCAAAAGTTTGCCAGGCGTATAAAAATTAAATATTATCAGATTAAAATAAACATAGTATTCTGAACAAAACATTCCTCTTAGAATTCACATTTAATTGCAGTTTGTAAAGTTGTAAACATTAAATATAAGACAGGCAAAGAAGTTTGCTTATTTATCATCCATAAAATAGTAAGTATTTCATCAAGGTCTGAATACCTTTATTTTTGGTTCCTTTAGAAAACGTCTAAATTCCTCTTGAATTTTTTCATATTTTTCTGGTTGTTCTTCCATATTTTCCTTTAGTTCACCTAGCTGGTTCAGGAATATTTCTATTAACCAAGTCACTAACATGGTCATTTGTGTTTTATCCTGTACAAAAAAAAATATAATCATTGTATTAACATCCTAACGTCAAATCTATTCTAAAGGTTTGAAGGAGATTTGTTTTCAAGCTGTACAAAATTAATACCCGGTTTATCATACTGCTGTCAAAATGTCTGCATTAAATATAAATAGAGGTCTACGAGGCAGGTTTTTGAAATATAGTAAAAGAGGAAGGGCCTTAAATTCAACACAAATAATTTTTTTTTCGATTTGATGATGGAATTGTTTCATGACCTTGACTGGCTTTACAGCCCTTGCACAGTCAGCTCGGTGCCCAAAAGGCCTTTGGTGAGGATTTGAATATTTTCATGGGTGACAATGGAAAGTTGGAACAGGACGACCGTGGCCCCCATTTCGGTTTTGTTTAGAAATTTTAATTTGTTGACTATTTTGGTGTTTTTACTGCCTTCACAACGGCTGCTTTCAGGGCCAGATTGGTTAGCTTGGCAGCCCGCTAACCATGATGTTGGGGTACTGGTTGATGAGTCTGGGACATAGTATTAATGATGACAGGAAGCATTATCAGGACCATAGTCATGAGACAGTGAAGTGATGGTCTATTATCTAACACCTAAGATACAGCCCTCGGATGTTAGTCAGCATAACACTCCCCCATCCATAATGAGTGTATGCTGGTGCGGATATTTACGTGAATAAAGCCTAATGTAGTCTGTATAGCGTTGCATTGGTTT
This sequence comes from Mytilus edulis, assembly GCA_019925275.1. Classification (NCBI taxonomy): domain Eukaryota; kingdom Metazoa; phylum Mollusca; class Bivalvia; order Mytilida; family Mytilidae; genus Mytilus; species Mytilus edulis. The sequence goes on along the minus strand of CM034351.1, from coordinate 95,056,169 downwards.
CTGTCATCAAAAGAAGCAAGTCATTGATCCATCTTTCAGTAAACCCTCATCGTAGATAGCAGGTAAAGGAGAGCTGAACCAGCACGTCCATTGTCTAATTATAGCAGATTTTGTAAGCTTGCAATCAACCTTCACTGAACACAATATTTTTTGTCGATAATATGTTATAGATTGTTCACAAGTATAAAAAAAAATATGCATGCAGGAATAATTTTAGTATATATGCATGCATTGGTTTAATAATTTAAATATCATTTAAATTACAAGAAACTTGTTTCATATGACTTTATTTTTTTTTCCTTTCGAGGAGATCTTGAATGCTGGGGACATTTTTAGAAAACGTTTTTTCCTTTGGACTTATTTTTTTAAGTATTATATTTAATATTTTCTCTTGTGAAGCTGGACTATATCACTTTTGTTTACTTCCAAGTTAGAAGAAAAATCCGATATGCCTATAAAACAGTAGATTCATAAATTTTTATTGTTACCAATTCTTATGGAATGAGGAAAAATATTATTTTATAGATATATAATTTAATTGTTTTGGCAAGTTCTGCATACAAGATATAAGAAAATTTTCACTTCCTGGTTCAGCTTGTGGTTCAATTTTAATTTATCAATAAAATTCACAATATTGATATCCAACAAAGCAATAATGATTTGACAGAAACTATAAAAGACATATAAAATATATAATGTTATCACTTTTGTAGTACCTGAGGGCCTAGAGATGACAATTTCTTCATTATAAACGATCGTAAAGCATCCTTTCTGTCCAGTCTGATAAATTTTAAAGCCACCTCTTCAAATGAGTTTCTGGTCTGTGCATAAAGTACAGCACTTTCTTCATATCTAAAAACAAATACAGAGTTTGTGGTTGAATTGATGTCCTGCTGTTCTGTCTTCTTCATTTCATAGTCTTCCAGATTTAGAATTTTGTAAGACATTTATGACATCATATTTGCCATATACATTGAAATCTGACATAGATATTGAACCAACCATAGATTTGAGTCCTATATATAAACTGCACCATTGATGTTATAAGTTCAACGAATTGTAATTTTTATAAAGATTTTAAAATATTTTGCCTTGCAATTCCAAAAGTGAATCAAATTAAAAATTATACAATCTTAATCATGAATTGTCTTTGGGGACTTAAATATTTCTGAATGATAAATTCAGATTAATCGTAAAATTACAAGAAAGTGTATCCATAGGACATGATGCCCTCTAGCACTATCACAATTTAATTTTTAGTGAACTATGAAAGCACAATCGTTACTTGGCATATATTAGGTCTTACCTCTTCTTGGAAAATAAATGTTCTGCTTGTTTTGTTAATACTCGATCGACCTGAGCTGGATTATCACTGCAATATTCTCTGGCATTTTCAAACTCCTCTGTGTCTAAATACATCTGCCACACATCTCTAAAAATAAGAACATAAAACATTTGTAATGCTTTATTACAAAATTAAGATTGGAATATGAAAATATTTCAAATAGCAGTTCAAAATTAACTTATAAGAAGTCCAATGAATTCCTATGAACAAGCAACTCATGTTATGGTTTGCATATAATTACATACAGTGGTGTCCATTTGGTTTCCCTAACCTTGCCTGTCTGGTGACCTTATAGTAGAATAATGTTGCCTATCTGAATTCACTTCCTTCCTTTCTTTTGACCTTATAATTAAATACAATTAGTCTTGCCTATTTTTACCAATTAACTTTGCTTCTCATGTAATTTTATAGTTGAATTCAGCCTCTCTTGTCACTTTATATTTGAAGACATTCTGTAAGTCGAGATCCCCTTACCTTGCTTCTCTGGTAACCTTATATTTGAAGACATTCTGTGAGGTATAAGTCCAGATACTCATCTTCAGTGGATCTTTGTATAATCCCATTAGTTTGCCTAGTCTCTGTAAGATACACAGATTTTGATAAATGTTTCATCTTTTTACAGGCAAACAAATGATTCAGTAAAATATACTACATTTGAATTGTTTTACATTGTCTTATCGGGGCCTTTTATAGCTGACTTTGCGGTATGGGCTTTGCTCAACAATTCATTGTTGAAGGCCGTACGGTGACCTATAGTTGTTAATGTCTGTGTCATTTTGGTCTTTTGTGGATAGTTGTCTCATTGGCAATCATACCACATCTTCTTTTTTATATACAGTAAACATTCCAAAAGTTTATATTAATAATTCTGGTTATCATCTGACACAATACACTGAATCATAAATATCTTAATAAAATTAGATTTGCATTTCCTAAACAATCCCTGGACAATGTTAAGGCCACCCTTTTGAATTCTTTGATTGATGTTGCCTACCAATCAATGTCTTGTAGGTTTGAGCTGGTACCTAAGGATTAATTTATTTTGGCAAACAACATAAGCTAAATACTTTAGATGAGAAAAGGACAATAAAGTTAGGAAAAAACTTTTAAAGAAAATTTGAAACAATTTGTGTTTTTAAGGATGTCCGCATGTCATGTTTTGGGATTTTTGTCAGATCTTAAAAAAAATTGCCCCATTGTCCCCATTTTTTTTTTTATAAATCTTTTATATGTATAATGATATGCCATCCGTAAAAGTCTTATAAAATCTTGTTATTCCTTAAAAAGTTTTTAAATTGAGAACTTAAACTTGTCAATGATAAAGCTATGGAAAATCAAGAGAGAACATTTTCCTGCCACAATTTCAATGGCTAATATCTTTATATATTTTTTGGCTATTTTGGTTTATTTATTTAACCCGATCAATGTATGCTAGTGTTATGAAAAGCTTGTTATTTTGAAACTGAGTAGCGAACTTCCTTAAACTTTTCAGGTCGGCTGCTTTTTTCAGGTGGAAAGGTAAAAAAACATCAAACAATTTAAATCTTACAATATCCAGTTTAATAACTATAAAATTATCCAAGTTTACCCATTTTCTTTCTTTCTTTTTTATCAAAAAACCTCTGATTTAAATAATGCCCTCAGAGAAAATCATCAATTTCCTAACATAAATTTGTTTTATTTGCAAAGAATGAATTTCTGCTTAACAAAAATCAAAATAAAAGTTTTGAACCCTATATTTATTGAAATTACTTGTTTTAGAGTTAAGTATTACCGGTTCATGATGAATATCTATCTTAAAGTATCAATAAATATTTATCAAATTCTGCAATATTTGCACATTTACCAATTGCATATTGACATTTGGAAATTTCATTTTTTTGGTTCATATAAATTATAAGCAAAGGTAAATCTAGTTTAAAAACCCTACTTTTGAGCCTGTATCAAGCACTATGCCTTGATTGTTGTTATATATTTGTGCATCATTTTTTCAAAGGCATTCTTGGTGTTCTTTTGGTCTGTTGTATTATCCAACAATATTTTTTACTTTACCCGTCATCCTTTGCCATTTCATGTATTTTTCAACATTATTAAACTGGACCATCCTTCAGAAAAACATAGCCACAAAATTTGAAGTGCCAACTCTTGATTTCTTTTTCTTAAAAGTGATTACTATATGAAGTAGTTGTAATCTGTATACTATAGATACATGTGTAAATAAACCTTTTGAACCCACGACTCTATTCCCATTGACTAAAACGAACTTACATCAGCATACACGTCATCATATATCAGTTGATCATTTAATACACATACTACTTTTATTCTGAAATAAACAATGAAAATAACATATTGTTTAAGTGGATATTTTCTTGAATGCAATGCATAAACCTTTCACTAGGGGGTTAAATTGTAGAATAGAACATTTTACATCAATAATGTTGATCTGTACAAATTTTAACAGTATTCAAAAGAGATATTTTCATAAAATTTTATTTCATGGGGGGAAAAACGCAGACAAAAAAATGCACGTGTTTACAATAGATCAAATGTTTTAAAACTATAGGGAAAATTTAGGAAACCCAAGATATATTAAATGAAAATTAAAATTAAAAAAAAAACAAATGGAAAATGATGCAGTCCTCACACTTAACCACAGTCCAATCGGTGCAGGCTTGTAAAATTGCTTTTGTGTCTGTTAAAATCTTCTCTACAAGCAAACAGGAACCAACTAAAATATTCATAAAATTGAGCTTTTGGCTTGTGGATTCAAAAGTTTATCCTGAAGACAGAAATTGATAGTAACTTTCTGGATTTGATACAAGTATTTGGAAGGAGAAAAAAAATCCATAGTCTAGATGGAACAATGTTAGATGGAAAATAACATGTTAATATAACCCTACCTGTCTTGATAAAGTAATAAGACATGAAATTCTGTCAGAACCATAGAAATAGGATGTGTTTTCTCACCATCACTGTCCTTAGGGTATCTGATATAACTTTTAAGGCAATCTTATTTTTACTGGATTTAAAATATATAATGTTTAAAAATGTCATGAATAGGGTCCAAGACAAACAAGTGTGTACCTAAAGGACATTATGGCCCGCTCACATTTTCATATTTCGCTGTTCTGTGAACTGTAAAATCCTATAACACATATCTTAAAGAGTTTACATCATATTGAAAACAAGTACTTAGTTTCAAGTTGATATGACCACAACTTCATGGTACTCTATCTTAAACAAAAACTTCAGCCCTATTATGGGCAGAAACTGGGCATCAAAACTGACAGATATAAATTCCAATATGATAAACTAAAAAAAAATATGATCACATGTGAGAATTTTTTTCTATTACAAATAAGTACACAATATTTGCACTATTTTTCAAATTGCAAGCATTGATCTATTCAACCGGTCAGAAGTGCAGTTTCAATACATTAAATGACTCAACCAATATGATATAAACAATATATCCAGTCTATTTAGTTTCTCGTTCTTATTTATTAGGATACGGTATAAGTTTTGTTTGAGTTGTCACAGATTTTGGACCAGCTTCACCAGTAAAATCCAAATTTCCAAAGTAAACACCAGGTCCTGAAAAATAACATTAAGAACCTCAGTGCACAATTTAAATACCATTTATTATGAATCAATAATGTGTCATAAGAGGGAAAAATATACTTCTAATGACTATTGATCAACAAAAATGGCTGCTAATTTACATTACAGTTTTAGGCGTAAGTAGAAGTATAATTAATCATAACCCTGATAAACCTTCAATACAGAAAGGATAGCAATGGTATAATTATTAAGATTTTATTTTGATGATAGAGCCATGTTCAAAATCAAGATGTCATAAATATTCCATCATGATAAGTTTCCAAACACATTATATCTACATCCTATGTGTTTACTTTTGCATCATTTCAGTAAATTTAGATAAAAGACATCCAAGGTTAACAGTACAAGAATTTCACAAAATATCAATAAAAAGCATTAAGTTGAATCTTTTGTAGACGAAACGCGCGTCTGGCGTAAATACAAAATTTACTCCTGGTATCTATGATGAGTATATTTATTATATTAATCACTAGTATTAATGATAAACTATCATGCACAAATTGGTATTCTTTGTGGTATTTTTTCCGTCATTCATTATTAAAACTTTACTTTCAACTATACTAACTAAACTACAATCAGCATACCTGTCATCCAGGCAAATGTCCTTGCAGAACCTCTAAACTTTGGGAAATAAAGTTTTAATTCACTGTATCCCATGTTTCCTGGCAGCTCTAAGAAGGGAGCTAAAAAAATAACAAAAATTTATGATTTTTCACAAGAGAAGGAGTAACTGCTTTAAATGATATATTACATACGTTAAAAAAATATAACAGGATTTACCTAAACTTAAAAGAGTACAACAAAAAACATAATAAACAAAATATCTGACTCCTTTGGAAAAATACCAACATGTACATACATCTTATCTTTCAATCATAATACCACTCTTTTCTCATTTTAAATTTCCTTGTTATACAAATGTATCTCTTGTAAGCCTATATTACTAATGTACTTGTATTTACAATTAAAAAAGTAAAATCCAAATGGCCACCGAAGCTGTTTATATGAAATATTTCTTTATTTGAATTCAATAGATGCAATGTCACTTACTAGCTTGACCAGATTCCTTTAACAAGAATGCATGGATTGTCATGCTATAAATCATACCCTCACTTGTACTCTCAAGTATCAGAAAACAGAAAGTTTGTGTCCGACAGATCCAAAAAGTCCTCACATACCAAATATGTCATTCAGTTCAGTAGTCAAAAAGTCCACACATACCAAATATGTCATTCAGTTCAGTAGTCAAAAAGTCCACACATACCAAATATGTCATTCAGTTCAGTAGTAAAAAAGTCCACACATACCAAATATGTCATTCAGTTCAGTAGTCAAAAAGTCCACACATACCAAATATGTCATTCAGTTCAGTAGTATTGGAGATATGAGATGAAATTATTCAAGTACATATAACATATTGAAAACTAAAAATCATAGGCAAAAGGAAGTAGGTTATTGACAAATCTAAAAAGTGATCACATTTTATAACTCATCACTGCCAGGAATACCAATTGTGAAAAGACTTTAACTACTTTATAAAGCTTTTAAGATTTTCAATTGAAAACTTCATCAGTGAAGTTAAAACAGATGTATCTTATTATTATGTTCCCATGTTGTGAGATGGATGTGAGCAATAATATAGGAACCAGACCTTTTATTTTAATCATAAATGGTTGTACCTTTTTGTTTTTCATACTCTGCAAAGAACTGTTGAAACATTGGAGGCTCTGCAGACTTTGATACACTGCCTAGAAACTGATATAAACGTCTGAAAAATAGTAAATAAACAATATCAATAATTAAAATGTTGATCATCTCAAATTCATGTTGTTTCACAAATACTCTTCCATGAAAGTTTTAGGTGGAAAATTGTAATAGTCACAGGCTTCATGAATAACAATAAATGGAGAATGTGTCCCCATGGACACAAATGATGCCCCCGCTTGCATACAACATTAATAAGGGACATAACTCAAGAACGATAAAAGTGACGCTACCCCAAATTTGTACTTATCTGAGTTTTGTAGTAATAAGTATTGTGTATAGGTTTCATAATGTTTAGTTGTGGCAAACTTAAGTTACAGAAAGGAAAAAAAAAATTTGCAAATTTTTTATTTATAAAGGGGCAAAACTTGATAATGGCTAAAGTGATGCCACCAAAATTCAACTTGATCATAACATTAGGTTGAGGCAACTTAAGTTCGAGAACAGAAACTAAAAATCTTGCCCTTTTTTCCAATTTATAAATGAGCATAACTCAAGAATGGTCAAGGTGAACCCAAGAAAATTTAAATTGATTTGTATTTTGTGGTAATATGCATTGT
>CM034351.1:94947557-95048776 GCA_019925275.1 Mytilus edulis | reverse complement strand
CAATTTCATGGCTATGTACTTGTTTGTAAGAATTCTGGTTGATTTCTATACTACTTTTCAATCGAAAAGACGTCCCAGCATTTAATGCTCCATTTTGTATTGAGTTATCCGGTACAGGTAATTCACTAGATACGGAATTGTTTGTTACATTTTCATTAATTGTTCTCTGCTTTTTGACACATATTGAAGTTTCACCTACTTCAGGAGATGCTTCTCTTTGATGATTAGACAACTGGGTAACGTCCCTTGTTGTCTGTGATTGCGAAATACTATTGTTTTGTAAAACTGCAGAGCTCTGTGATTGGTTAATACTACTATTTTGTAAATCTACAGAGTTCTGTGATGGATTAATACTACTTGTTTGTGAATCATCAGAGTTCTGTGTTATTGTGCCCATAGTTTCTGAGATAACTTCAGTGTGAGTTATATTACTATTCTGTGTATTACTCCGTTGGCTAATGTCCACCGTCTCATTTACAATTAGGTTTTTGTAGTTCTCCAGTATTTTCATCTCATCTTCCAAAATATCAGTTAAACTCAATCTATTTAGAACCAGTTCAGCTGAAAAAGATGATTTCCTTTGTAGTCACAGCTTTCATTAAAAATTTCAACCTTTGTATTACTGTAAATTCAGAAATTATTGTGAGCATTTATTATTGGGATTTTATCATTTAAGACTTAAATGCGAATTTAATTTTAAGATTTTGTGAAAAAATCGTGTTTAATTCATATAAAATATTTTAAAATGCGAGTTTAAATTATTGCATTTACAACTCTGCCGCATTTTTCGCAATAATAAAAATCTCGCAATAATTTCTTAATTAACAGTATGCTAACTTTGTGAAAACCTAAAACATATTACATTGATACTTTTTGATAGTTTATTTCTATACAAACAAGTTATATACCAGTACCGTACTTTGACCTATAATGGTTAACTTTTATAAATTGTGACTTGGATGGAGAGTATCTCATAGTCACTCATACCACATCTTCTTATAGCTATATAATTTCAATCTTAAATATATGAATCTGAGATAACAAATCTGTAACATAAGCAATTTTAAAATCACTTACAGTTTAATGTTAATTTATAACTTTTTACTGTTGTTTCCATAAAAAATTATTTTAAGCACATTGGGTGATTTCATGATATATATATTTAAAATCAGTGGTGTGTTCTGCACATCTTTTACATACAAATGCTTTTATTTTGAGATATAAAATTATCTACTATAAATTAATCCTTGAATGAAATGAAATGATAGGTGTTCTACATGTCTCTGTCCTGTACACAATTATAGTGCTCAAAACACAATAAATAATCTTTGATTTTAATGGGTTGAATTTGGAGTCTGAGTATGTTTATGACCACAAGGCCTATTTCCTTATGTAATCAAGAAAAAACTGTATGCAACTAATCAGCGTACACACCTTGTAATTTATATTCTTCCTCTGCACTATCTGGAAAGGCTGTGTGTAAAGCATTGACTCCTCCTAATAATGCTGCTCCCTGAACAATAATAAAAGAATTTATTAAAAGTATTTCTAATATGACGTGCTTCTTTTGCATTGTAAACAACACCGTGATAAAATTCTTGATATATCTATAATTAGCACATACTCAGAGATATACATAATAACGGCTGTTACAATATGCTTCCCATGTACATCCACATGTATTGGAACCTATTTATAAACCCTTCGCCAATTTTTTTTTTTTTAAATTGCAATTAAAAAAAGAAAAATAAGTTGTATTCTTATTCAGATGCATAATAAAAAGAATTAATGCACAAGAGCTAAAAGAAATCTACAAAATAAAAATAAATTAAACTTCTGCAAAAGTTTATTACTGATTTTTGCGCATTTCAGTCATTTCAAAAAAATGACATCATACCCATGAAAACGCTAGAGTTGAAAGTTTTCTTTTACGTGAGACATCCAAATTCATATAATATTTAAATTGATTTTTGAGGTAGATTTTATTTAATTTCCTATTGTATTGCATTATTCGCATATTACTGATTTCAGCAAGTCAACATGGTGGCTCCTTAGTTACGAAATGTCAACTTTGGATTTGACGGTAGCTTATGAGAGAAACATGTAAATTAATAATGGCAAATGTTGGGTTGGAGAATTAAAAGAATTAAACAGATTTTTTTCTAGCAGTAATTCCCGAAATAATCCATTCAATCTACCGGTATAGATTTATTAGAATGCTTGAGCTTTATCTAACGGGGAGTAAAAAAGAACAGCCACACACACAGCATACCCACTCTAGTTTCAGTTTTTTAATGACCGTATATCATTGGCTGTGATATTTGTTAATTTTATCCCTCGCTAACACTCAGGATAAAATTCGAATATCACTGCCCAGGCCATGTGTAAATTTTCAACAATCTATGGCTCCCAAGAATTATTTCTTAAATAACTTTTTTTTAGCGTGAGTGACTATAAAAAGTAAAATCACAAAAATACTGAACTCAGAGGAAAATCAATTTCGGAAAGTCCATAATCACATGGCAAAATCAAATAACAAAACGCATCAAAAACGAATGGACAAGAACTGTATAAAATATCCTTCCTCAAAATAAAATAACTTTGTGATCACCTTTTTCATTAAATTTATTATTTTACAAAATTATATGAAAAACCTTATATTAGAGATAAAAAAATATGTCTATTAATCTTATTTTTATAATTGCTTATAAATAATAACAAAACACTTCAAATTTGAATTATGTTAAAATGAAATCATAAGAGAGCAGTATAGACCTGCATGGTTGATTCCATCAATGTGACAGCAACAACTGCATCCTGTACTGTTACTGTGTTTCTGAACATAAGTCTGGCATGAGCTGAAATAAAAAATATATCCTTAAATAAGGAAAGAACTGAAATAGAAAACTTCTGAAATAAAATCATAACATGATAAATATATGCTTGTCCAAGCTCAACCACTTCACCTTGATTCCAGAATTACATCAGAGGAGTTTAAAGAGCATTTCCAATTTTCTATAATCTTTCGTTTTCTATCGTGACATCCTTTGGAAGCTTATAAAACAATGTTTAAAAGTGGCAGAGTTGAAGTCATCTCTTTAAAAGTTTTAAAGATGCCATCACAAGTTGGTTCACCATTTATAAAATAGCTATGTCATGTCACAAATGTGTAAACAAAATCCCTTTCTTTTTTCCTCCATTATGGCATGTTCAAGTTCGATTAATCACAGAATTTTTACTTACTAGCTGCCACTTGTGGAGCAGGATCTGTTTACCCTTCTGGAGCATGGAGATGATAAAACCCCTGTGGGGTTAGCATTGATTAGTTTTTAGTTTGTTTTGTATATTGTTGTTTTGTTTTTTCATCACTTTAATTTATTATCATGTCATTGTCAGTTTCTCTTATGTTTATTGTATCAGCATAGTGACATACATCTTATGTGCTGCAGTAACTTCATTTCCTTCTTCTTTTTTTTAAGATTTCTTAACTTGCTATGCTACAGGAATTTGTAATTCAACTGGATTATCAGCATTAAACTTGTGATAGGATAAGATGTCAACCTTAACATATTCTGAATCATAGCAGTATTTCTTACCCAAAGACAACCTTATCATTGTTCTTACAGCAATCTAACAATGACCTAGAGAGTTCTAGCAGCATCTTGTGATAACCTAATCATGATTTAGAGTAACCCAATCAAGTCTCATGTATCACTATGTGACAGCTTATGATCCGGAAGCAATTTCTCTGCATATTTTGGAGTATTGAAGCATTTCTTACCTTGAGACAATCTTATCATGCTTTGAAGCAACCTCATGGTAGTTCTTGCAGCATTTCTATCATCAGCTCCTCTTTGTGCTTTGTAATACTCTCTTAAAACCCTGTAAAGTTGTTCAATATATTGAATCATTATTTTAATTGATCTGTCTGCTTTAAATGTTATCTATAGTAAATATTTTCTCCTTTATATTTTTTTATTCAAGTGTACGATTGTTTTTCTATCGGAAAGCAGTAATTCTTCAATTTAAAGACTTCTCTATTTATTAGCACAAGTTTATGTGCTTACTGTAATAGAACACTTATGAAAGTGACTGTGTGATAATAGGATATTGATTGGTGGCTGTCTCATTGACATAACATCACCAAACTTGGTCTGTTCACATCACCCATCAATCTAAATACAGTATAATGAAGGCTCTAAAATATGAGTATATAGTGTAACTTTAAATAGAAATACCTGCTAGCATCTTCAGTAAGTTCTGGATTAATGGTTTTAATCAGTGATATGTAAGCCTGCATCTTCTCCATACTCCACAGAGATCTTGGATCAACATCGCCTACAAGAGTTAATCTGATACAGGAACTAACATTCATAAGTAAAGTTTACTGCTGAGACAAGGTTAGTATGGTATTATACTAAATAACATTTATTTGACACTTTTCAAGGAAATTTTTTGAAGCATCTTAAATGAAATATTTTCCAAAATATACTAGTTACAAAAAAAAAGTTGGTATGTGTATAAGATTGACACCCTATCTTACCTAATGGATCTTTATTCTCCAGTATGAATGATGATACAACTCTATCCCAGTCTTCATTCTGTGAGTCTAACAGTACTAATACTAAGTCAAATCTACTCAACAATGGACTGGCTAAAGCAACATTTACACTCAATGACTGTAAATATAGTCAATATAAAACATTATAACGGATATATGGGATTGGAACTTTAAGTGATCTGCTTAAATTAATAGATGTGTTGATATCAACATGATCAAAGATGTCTTTAGTTGTTTTTTCCCAAGTCTCAATATTCTGCTTGGTACAGATAGGATTTATATTATATTCTAGTTTATGTTTTGGTTTTAATTTATTGCGTTTTGAACTTGAACTTTTAAAGGTATATCTAATAAATTTTGTATATCTATTCATACCTCATTTGGATCATATTGACCTTTAGGATTGGTAGCAGCCAGGATACTTGTCTTTGTGTCAAGTTTACAAACCATACCAGCCTTAATAAAATATAGCAACACTTTATTATTTCATTGAGCAATGGTTCATTTAGATTTTGTAACTGTCAAATAAAACTACTTCCAGAAATAACTTAGTTATTTAAATCAGCAGAAACAAGACCAAAATAGCATTAAAGAGTTATAAAATTTATACATTCTCTTCGCTAATTTTCTCATTATATAGTATAGATATAGCAGTTAGACCAAAACAATTATGTCACTAAAGGGAGTTAATTTGAAATCATATTTATGGATGAAAAATGGAAATGCATGAACATTTTTGTTTAAATATTTCATCCCATCACCTTGGCAACACTGATTGTTTGTTGTTCCATAGCTTCATGTATACTGGCTTTATCATGTTCTTTGATACTATTGAATTCATCAATACAACAGAGACCACCATCAGCTAGGACTAAAGCACCTGCCTCTAATTGCCACTCACCACCATCCTATAATGAAAAATTGATATTAACATAGTAGTTCTTACCTTAATCATATCCAGCAGCAAAGTACAAAAATATTTGATTGTAAAAATTTCATGCATTTTCCATGAATATTGCTATCCAATTGGCTGATATATTCTAATATCAGATTAGATGATGTAATATTAACAGCTTAAGTATATAGGGAATGGTTCTGTGTTTTGAAATACTATTACAATAGCCAATATATTTGCTTAACTGATATTTACTCTACAATTTTGACAAAATTTTTGTTGTCATTGTTGAAGAATGTACAGTATCCTATAGTTCCTAGCCTTCTACGTCTTTTGGTGTCTGGTAAAGAGTTGTCTCATATGCAATTATAACACATATCTTCTTATTTCTATAAAGCTCTACTTCAACAAATATATTAAAAGGGGTGAAAGATACCAGAGGACAGTCAAACTCATAAATCAAAAAAAAAAAACTGACAACACCATGGCTAAAAAAAAAAAAAAAACCAGACAAATAATAGTACATATAATATAAGATAATCAGAAAGTATCAAATGGGTAACATTTGCAATTCACAATTGAAGATATATTGCTAAGTAGATACATTCCATAACAATATATCTATTTTTATCCTTCTGATGCAGGTGCAATAATATTGCAATGGCAACACATGATTAATTAGTCATTTGTAAAAACCCACCTTGACAGCTGTAACAGTAAGTCCTGCACTTGTACTACCTATCCCTGTTGTCAAAACTGACCGTGGAGTTATCTTTGTAGCATACTTTAGAAACTGAGATTTTCCTGTTCCTGAAAATATAGCAGAAATTATGTTAATAACCTTTTTCTCACGGCCCTTGTATTTGGCGGCAGAGAGGGTCACTTGTCTTCCAAACATATTTAGATTTAGTGATCAGTTAGTTTATCATGGTACAAATATCGTCAGTGTATTATAAGATGTAGTGTGAACTATTGTTGACTTATGATATCTTCATTATAGCTATTCTGTAAACAGCATGTTGATGACCTCTTCTTCAGAGAAAAGGTATGAATACAATTCTTTTTAAATTTAATTTCTACATTTATACTACAATAACTACTTTACCTGGATCCCCAACTAATAACATGTGTATTTCTCCTCTCACCCTGGTTCCAGTTTCATCCACTCTCTACAAGATCATAAACATACAGTTTATACCACATTTATCTCCTTTAAATAAACATACAATTAACAAACAAAAGCCAGGTTCAAAATTTGATTTGATTTCACCTAGTCTTAGTTTAATATCTTGTATGTAAGGTTTTGAAACTGATAATAATTTTTAAAAAGACAATCTATGGTCACATCTTCAAATATCCTTATCTACAAAATTCTAAATTCAGTACTTTTTAAAACATTCTGACCAATCACTTTTTTAAAATATTCCTCTCGATACTATCTTTTGATTGTTAAGAAGCGTATGTCCAAGTTTGGTAAAAATCCAGGATAGTTTATGAATCTAATGATACATGTGATAGTTATCTAAATGTAAACAAAGTTGTAAGGGTCTTGCAATATCCTCACATTCTGGGGAAGAGCTCATAATTACCACTGTACCTGCTCAATTATATAGCATAACTTTAATATGACTAGTTCCTGCATGAGACAATCTACATGGTTGAAAGACTACATATGTTGAAGAAGTGTCTGGTTAGATGACAAAGAGAAAATTTATGTCAATTTCTCACGGTTTAAGAGTTGTAGACAAGATTGATATTCCTGTGATGTACCTTTGAATAGCTTACAAACAGGGTCAGGCCATTATATTCACAAGATTAGAGTTGTATGTGGTACTTCTTGAATCCAAATAGCAAGGAAAACATCTTTACTACTTAAATTTGTTGGGTAGCTACTTAACACACTTTGATATCGAATTTATACTGATCAAGATATAAACTGTAACTATATCTCAATGACCCTAACCAGTAAAGGCCAAGCAGTATAACACCAAGATATAAACTGTAACTATATCTCAATGACCCTAACCAGTAAAGGCCAAGCAGTATAACGTCAAGATATAAACTGTAACTATATCTCAATGAGCCTAACCAGTAAAGGCCAAGCAGTATAACACCAAGATATAAACTGTAACTATATCTCAATGACCCTAACAAGTAAAGGCCAAGCAGTATACCGATCAAGATATAAACTGTAACTATATCTCAATGAGCCTAACCAGTAAAGGCCAAGCAGTATACATCAAGATATAAACTGTAACTATATCTCAATGAGCCTAACCAGTAAAGGCCAAGTAGTATAACACCAAGATATAAACTGTAACTATATCTCAATGAGCCTAACCAGTAAAGGCCAAGCAGTATAACACCAAGATATAAACTGTAACTATATCTCAATGAGCCTAACCAGAAAAGGCCAAGTAGTATAACGTCAAGATATAAACTGTAACTATATCTCAATGAGCCTAACCAGTAAAGGCCAAGCAGTATAACACCAAGATATAAACTGTAACTATATCTCCATGAGCCTAACCAGTAAAGGCCAAGTAGTATAACGTCAAGATATAAACTGTAACTATATCTCAATGAGCCTAACCAGTAAAGGCCAAGTAGTATAACACCAAGATATAAACTGTAACTATATCTCAATGAGCCTAACCAGTAAAGGCCAAGTAGTATAACATCAAGATATAAACTGTAACTATATCTCAATGAGCCTAACCAGTAAAGGCCAAGCAGTATAACATCAAGATATAAACTGTAACTATATCTCAATGAGCCTAACCAGTAAAGGCCAAGCAGTATAACACCAAGATATAAACTGTAACTATATCTCAATGAGCCTAACCAGTAAAGGCCAAGCAGTATATACATCAAGATATAAACTGTAACTATATCTCAATGAGCCTAACCAGTAAAGGCCAAGCAGTATAACTCAAGATATAAACTGTAACTATATCTCAATGAGCCTAACCAGTAAAGGCCAAGCAGTATAACACCAAGATATAAACTGTAACTATATCTCAATGAGCCTAACCAGTAATAGGCCAAGTAGTATAACACCAAGATATAAACTGTAACTATATCTCAATGAGCCTAACCAGTAAAGGCCAAGTAGTATAACATCAAGATATAAACTGTAACTATATCTCAATGAGCCTAACCAGTAAAGGCAAGTAGTATAACATATAGATATAAACTGTAACTATATCTCAATGAGCCTAACCAGTAAAGGCCAAGCAGTATAACATATAGATATAAACTGTAACTATATCTCAATGAGCCTAACCAGTAAAGGCCAAGCAAGTATAACATCAAGATATAAACTGTAACTAATCTCAATGACCTAACCAGTAAAGGCCAAGCAGTATAACACCAAGATATAAACTGTAACTATATCTCAATGACCTTAACCAGTAAAGGCCAAGCAGTATAACACCAAGATATAAACTGTAACTATATCTCAATGAGCCTAACCAGTAAAGGCCAAGCAGTATAACATCAAGATATAAACTGTAACATATCTCAATGAGCCTAACCAGTAAAGGCCAAGAGTATAACACCAAGATATAAACTGTAACTATATCCTCAATGAGCCTAACCAGTAAAGGCCAAGCAGTATAACATCAAGATATAAACTGTAACTATATCTCAATGACCTAACCAGTAAAGGCCAAAGTATAAACACAAGATATAAACTGTAACTATATCTCAATGACTAACCAGTAAAGGCCAAGCAGTATAACACCAAGATATAAACTGACTATACAATGAGCTAACCTAAAGCAAAAGCAGTATAACCCAGATATAAACTGTAAACATATCTCAATGAGCCTAACCAGTAAAGGCCAAGAGTATAACATCAAGATATAAACTGTAACTATATCTCAATGAGCCTAACCAGTAAAGGCCAAGCAGTATAACACCAAGATATAAACTGTAACTATATCTCAATGAGCCTAACCAGTAAAGGCAAGCAGTATAACACAAGATATAAACTGTAACTATATCTCAATGAGCCTAACCAGTAAAGGCCAAGCAGTATAACACCAAGATATAAACTGTAACTATATCTCATGGCACATAAGGCCGATATACCAGATATAAACTATATTCAAGAAACCAGAGCAAGCGTAACTCAATATGTATAATCATGACTACAGTAAGGCAAGAGTTAACCAGATATAATGTACTATATCAACTACTAAGAAAGTAACAAAGAAACTGAATATATTCAATGAGACCATAAGCCAGAGTAACAAGTATAAATTACTATATCAATATACCAGTAAAGGCAGAGATAACAGTCGTATAATTCTGCTACAAAAGGCAGGTAACAAGAATAAACTGTCATATAGGCTCTAGCAGCAGTATAACAGATTAACTGTAAATATCTAATGGCCACATAAGCAGATAACACAGATACTGTACATCTATGACCTAACAGTAAAGGCAGCATACCAATTAAACGTATATCTATGCTACAGTAAAGGCCAGATATACACGTATACTGTATTATTCTGGCCTACAGTAAGCAGGTAACCAAGTAACTGAATAATGACTAGTAGGCAACGATAAAGATAATGTACTATTTCAATGACCTACAGAAGGAACATACCAAGATATAAACTGTTATCTCAATATACCAAAGGCAAGCGTAACCAGTACTACAATCTCAATGACCTACCAGTAAGGCAAGCGTATACACAGATATAACTGTAACTTATCTCAATGCTAACATAAAGGCCAAGAGTATACAAGATTAACGTACTATATCTCAAGAGCTAACAGTAAAGGCCAGCGTATAACAAGATATAACTGTAACTATCTCAATGACTAAAAGGCAGAGTAAACACAGTAAGTAATTTCAATGAGACCTAGGCCAAGAGTATAACAAGTAATGTATTCCATACAACTAAAGGAAGAGTATAAAGATATAACTGAATATTCAATGAGCAACCAGTAAGGCAAGGTAAAAATAAACGTAACTATTCAATGATAACATAAGCAAGCATAACAATTACGAACATTTCAATAGCTAACCTAGCAGGTAACCAGTTAATATACCATGACTACGTAAGGCAGAGTATACTATATAACTACAATCCAAGTACTAAGGCAGCATATACCAATACTGTATTTCAGCTAACAGTAAAGGCCAAGATACGTTCATGACTACCGTAAAGGCCAAGCAGTATAAACAGAAAAATTCTATTTCAATGAGAACATAAAGGCAGCAGTATAACATCAAGATAATTACTATATCAATGCTACCGTAAGCAAGATATAACACCAAAATAAACTGTATTTCATGAGCTAACGTAAGCCAAGATAAACACAATAACTGTACATTCAAGAGTACATAAGCAAGATATCAAGATAAAACTGTAACTAATTCCAGTAACGAAAGGCAGATATAACTAAAACTAACTATATTCAATGACAGTAAAGGCAAGCTAACAAGATATAATGTAACATACTCAATGAGCACAAGGAGCAGTATAACACAAGATAAAACTGTAACATTCATACTAACATAAAGCAAGATATACACAATAATAACATTCATACACAGTAAAGCAGGTAAAAATAACTGAACTATATTCAAGACAACGTAAGGCAGAAGTAACACAAGATAAACGTAACTATCAAGAGCAACAAAGCCAAGATATAACCAGAAACTAATCCAAGCCTAACAAGGCAAGTTACACAAGATTAAACTTACTATATCTCAATGAGCACCTAAAGCAAGTATAACACAATATCGTAAAATTCAATGAGTAACCAAGGCAAGCAGTAAACTAAAATAACGAACATCTCAATGACTACCTAAGGCAATATAACACAAGATATACTGACAATCCAATGACCTAACAGTAAAGCCATATAACACAGAAAACGTAACATATTCAAACCTACCATAAGGCCAAAGTACACAAATATACGAATCTCATGGCAACCATAAAGCCAATAACATAGATAAAACTAATAATCTCAAGACCCTAACAGAAAGGCCAAGTATACCAAGATAAAACGTAATTCATGACCTAACCATAAAGGCAACAACATCAGATAACTGTAATATACTAATAGCCAACGTAAAGGCAGAGTAACCCAAGATATAAACGAAATCTCAGAGCTAACATAACAAGTACTCAGATAAACTGTAACTATATCCATGACTAACCAGTAAGGCCAAGAATTACCAAGATATACTGTAACATCTCAATAGCTACCATAGCAGTATAACTCAGAATAACGTAATAATTCATGACTACCTAAGCATGTATAAACAAATAAAACTGAACTTCTCATGACCACCTAAAGCCCAGTATACCAGATATAAACGTACATTCTCAATACTAACCAGTAAGCAAGGTATAAACATCAATGAGCCTAACCAGTAAAGGCCAAGCAGTATAACATCAAGATATAAACTGTAACTATATCTCAATGAGCCTAACCAGTAAAGGCCAAGTAGTATAACATCAAGATATAAACTGTAACTATATCTCAATGAGCCTAACCAGTAAAGGCCAAGCAGTATAACACCAAGATATAAACTGTAACTATATCTCAATGAGCCTAACCAGTAAAGGCCAAAGCAGTATAACACCAAGATATAAACTGTAACTATATCTCAATGAGCCTAACCAGTAAAGGCCAAGAGTATAACATCAAGATATAAACTGTAACTATATCTCAATGAGCCTAACCAGTAAAGGCCAAGCAGTATAACACAAGATATAAACTGTAACTATATCTCAATGAGCCTAACCAGTAAAGGCCAAGCAGTATAACATCAAGATATAAACTGTAACTATATCTCAATGAGCCTAACCAGTAAAGGCCAAGCAGTATAACACCAAGATATAAACTGTAACTATATCTCAATGAGCCTAACCAGTAAAGGCCAAGTAGTATAACACCAAGATATAAACTGTAACTATATCTCAATGAGCCTAACCAGTAAAGGCCAAGTAGTATAACATCAAGATATAAACTGTAACTATATCTCAATGACCTAACCAGTAAAGGCCAAGCAGTATAACACTCAAGATATAAACTGTAACTATATCTCAATGAGCCTAACCAGTAAAGGCCAAGTAGTATAACACCAAGATATAAACTGTAACTATATCTCAATGAGCCTAACCAGTAAAGGCCAAGCAGTATAAACACAAGATATAAACTGTAACTATATCTCAATGAGCCTAACCAGTAAAGGCCAAGCAGTATAACATCCAAGATATAAACTGTAACTATATCTCAATGAGCCTAACCAGTAAAGGCCAAGCAGTATAACATCAAGATATAAACTGTAACTATATCTCAATGAGCCTAACCAGTAAAGGCCAAGCAGTATAACACCAAGATATAAACTGTAACTATATCTCAATGACCTAACCAGTAAAGGCCAAGCAGTATAACACCAAGATATAAACTGTAACTATATCTCAATGAGCCTAACCAGTAAAGGCCAAGCAGTATAACATCAAGATATAAACTGTAACTATATCTCAATGACCTAACCAGTAAAGGCCAAGCAGTATAACACAAGATATAAACTGTAACTATATCTCAATGAGCCTAACCAGTAAAGGCCAAGCAGTATAACACCAAGATATAAACTGTAACTATATCTCAATGAGCCTAACCAGTAAAGGCCAAGCAGTATAACACCAAGATATAAACTGTAACTATATCTCAATGAGCCTAACCAGTAAAGGCCAAGCAGTATAACACCAAGATATAAACTGTAACTATATCTCAATGAGCCTAACCAGTAAAGGCCAAGCAGTATAACACCAAGATATAAACTGTAACTATATCTCAATGAGCCTAACCAGTAAAGGCCAAGCAGTATAACACCAAGATATAAACTGTAACTATATCTCAATGACCCTAACCAGTAAAGGCCAAGCAGTATACCGATCAAGATATAAACTGTAACTATATCTCAATGAGCCTAACCAGAAAAGGCCAAGCAGTATAACACCAAGATATAAACTGTAACTATATCTCAATGAGCCTAACCAGAAAAGGCCAAGCAGTATAACACCAAGATATAAACTGTAACTATATCTCAATGAGCCTAACCAGTAAAGGCCAAGCAGTATAACACCAAGATATAAACTGTAACTATATCTCAATGAGCCTAACCAGTAAAGGCCAAGCAGTATAACGCCAAGATATAAACTGTAACTATATCTCAATGAGCCTAACCAGTAAAGGCCAAGCAGTATAACATCAAGATATAAACTGTAACTATATCTCAATGAGCCTAACCAGTAAAGGCCAAGCAGTATAACATCAAGATATAAACTGTAACTATATCTCAATGAGCCTAACCAGTAAAGGCCAAGCAGTATAACGCCAAGATATAAACTGTAACTATATCTCAATGAGCCTAACCAGTAAAGGCCAAGCAGTATAACATCAAGATATAAACTGTAACTATATCTCAATGAGCCTAACCAGTAAAGGCCAAGTAGTATAACACCAAGATATAAACTGTAACTATATCTCAATGAGCCTAACCAGTAAAGGCCAAGCAGTATAACATCAAGATATAAACTGTAACTATATCTCAATGAGCCTAACCAGTAAAGGCCAAGCAGTATAACGTCAAGATATAAACTGTAACTATATCTCAATGAGCCTAACCAGTAAAGGCCAAGCAGTATAACGTCAAGATATAAACTGTAACTATATCTCAATGACCCTAACCAGTAAAGGCCAAGCAGTATAACGTCAAGATATAAACTGTAACTATATCTCAATGAGCCTAACCAGTAAAGGCCAAGCAGTATAACATCAAGATATTAACTGTAACTATATCTCAATGAGCCTAACCAGTAAAGGCCAAGCAGTATAACACCAAGATATAAACTGTAACTATATCTCAATGAGCCTAACCAGTAAAGGCCAAGCAGTATAACGCCAAGATATAAACTGTAACTATATCTCAATGAGCCTAACCAGTAAAGGCCAAGCAGTATAACATCAAGATATAAACTGTAACTATATCTCAATGAGCCTAACCAGTAAAGGCCAAGTAGTATAACACCAAGATATAAACTGTAACTATATCTCAATGACCCTAACCAGTAAAGGCCAAGCAGTATAACACCAAGATATAAACTGTAACTATATCTCAATGAGCCTAACCAGTAAAGGCCAAGCAGTATAACACCAAGATATAAACTGTAACTATATCTCAAAGAGCCTAACCAGTAAAGGCCAAGCAGTATAACACCAAGATATAAACTGTTACTATATCTCAATGAGCCTAACCAGTAAAGGCCAAGTAGTATAACATCAAGATATAAACTGTAACTATATCTCAATGAGCCTAACCAGTAAAGGCCAAGTAGTATAACATCAAGATATAAACTGTAACTATATCTCAATGAGCCTAACCAGTAAAGGCCAAGTAGTATAACACCAAGATATAAACTGTAACTATATCTCAATGACCCTAACCAGTAAAGGCCAAGCAGTATAACACCAAGATATAAACTGTAACTATATCTCAATGAGCCTAACCAGTAAAGGCCAAGCAGTATAACACCAAGATATAAACTGTAACTATATCTCAAAGAGCCTAACCAGTAAAGGCCAAGCAGTATAACACCAAGATATAAACTGTTACTATATCTCAATGAGCCTAACCAGTAAAGGCCAAGTAGTATAACATCAAGATATAAACTGTAACTATATCTCAATGAGCCTAACCAGTAAAGGCCAAGTAGTATAACATCAAGATATAAACTGTAACTATATCTCAATGAGCCTAACCAGTAAAGGCCAAGCAGTATAACATCAAGATATAAACTGTAACTATATCTCAATGAGCCTAACCAGTAAAGGCCAAGCAGTATAACGTCAAGATATAAACTGTAACTATATCTCAATGAGCCTAACCAGTAAAGGCCAAGCAGTATAACGTCAAGATATAAACTGTAACTATATCTCAATGAGCCTAACCAGTAAAGGCCAAGTAATATAACATCAAGATATAAACTGTAACTATATCTCAATGAGCCTAACCAGTAAAGGCCAAGCAGTATAACATCAAGACTTTTATGGCAAACTACTGTGGATTCAATATTACTCGTTGGATACTAATCTTTGTGAATTTCTTGGATACAGGTCAACCACCCAATTAAGTATTCAACAAAATACAAATTTTCTATAAGGTAATATGCAGATTTTGGCAAAACAAGGAAATCAAATATCCATGAACATGCAAGTTTTCCTCAATCCAAGAAAATTAGTACTCACGAAAATAAATGAATTCACAGTATATATGCACTTACCTGAACCCCACCAGCTAAAGCCATAGCAACTGCAAGTTTGACCACATATAATCCATAGACTTGTGGACAAAAACTGGTCAAGATCTGGTTTCTTCCTGTCAGTGGTTGATGAGAATGACTCTCCCAAAATGATAGGATTTCCTTTTTCTGAAAAATATTCCACACACTCATATCTAAAATATTACACACACTCATATCTAAAAAGAGTAGAATTATAATAAGCTGACATACTGTGGATTCATTTTGTTTCGTAGGTATCAAATTTAGTTGATAAAGGAAATATTGTATTTAGTGTGCATATTTGATTTCAGAAGTCTGTAAACAAGCCTATAGAAAATGTGTACCTTTTTTTTTAACTTTGTGGTTGCTTTTTACCAATGAAATCTATGAAAATTGGTGTCCCATGAATAGTTCAACAAAACTTTCATATTAGTCAATATAATATTCTACAAAAATCAGTCTCATTTCAACAAGTTTAACTGTCATTATCAAAAGATTATCCATTTTTACTATAATCATCAGTTTATAAATGATCAATAGGATATTTCGTCAAATTGATTTACATTCTCATAAAACTATATATAACTACTGTCAGTTTCAAAAAGAGAAGTGTGTATTCTAATAAGTGAAATACCAGATCTTGATTGACGAGAACTGAGTTACGCTGTTCATTGGTCACTAGAACATGGTTAGCTTTCATTACAACTTCAATTTCACATCGACTGTCTACTGATGATGACCGCCATCTTCTTTTAACTGTTCCACTGTAATAAACAAGTGAAACTGCGAGCTACTGCTCACTGATGATACCCCGCCGCAAGTGGATAATATTAATAGTGTAAAAATATGCAAGTGTTCGGTAAACAGGAAGTTGTCAAGTGATGAATCTGAAAACGCATCACACGGTATAGCTGACTTATATAAATCCTGAAACCAAATTTCAGAAATCCTTGTATTGTAGTTCCTGAGAAAAATGTGACGAAAATTTTCAACTTGGCTATCATGTGTAAAATCATACAAGTGTTCGGTAAACAGGAAGTTGTCAAGTGATGAATCTGAAAACGCATCACACGGTATAGCTGACTTATATAAATCCTGAAACCAAATTTCAGAAATCCTTGTATTGTAGTTCCTGAGAAAAATGTGACGAAAATTTTCAACTTGGCTATCATGTGTAAAATCATACAAGTGTTCGGTAAACAGGAAGTTGTCAAGTGATGAATCTGAAAACGCATCACACGGTATAGCTGACTTATATAAATCCTGAAACCAAATTTCAGAAATCCTTGTATTGTAGTTGCTGAGAAAAATGTGATGAAAATTTTCAACTTGGCTATCATGTGTAAAATCATACAAGTGTTCGGTAAACAGGAAGTTGTCAAGTGATGAATCTGAAAACGCATCACACGGTATAGCTGACTTATATAAATCCTGAAACCAAATTTCAGAAATCCTTGTATTGTAGTTGCTGAGAAAAATGTGATGAAAATTTTCAACTTGGCTATCATGTGTAAAATCATACAAGTGTTCGGTAAACAGGAAGTTGTCAAGTGATGAATCTGAAAACGCATCACACGGTATGGCTAACATATATAAATGTTGATACCAAATTACAGAAAGGGTGGATGTGTAGTTCCTGAGAAAAATGTGACGAAAGTTTCATGGGACGGACTGACTGACGGACTGACAGACAGAGGTAAAACAGTATACCCCCCCTTTTTTAAAGCGGGGGTATAAATACCATAAAAGACTTCATAATGAAAACAAATTTTCAAGGTTTATAACTTAAAATTTACTCTTTCTATCTATTTTGTGTTTTTTGTACTGTACTGTAGATATGACTCCTTATTATAAAGATTTATTCTTCTGCTAAATGACAACTATAACAATAGTGAAAACAAGTAGAAATAAAATTCAAACAAAATGAACAATTATACAAAAATGTAAGTCACAATAACCTAATTTTTTATTCTTCATCACTACAACATGTTAAACAAATTTTTTTTTTTTTTCTATAAAGTTACATATATATATAAAGATCTTGTACAATGATTTATATTTTTTCCCAACTGATTTCGTCATATTTAAATGCTTGAGTTTTGATTTTATATGTTTAAGTTCAGCTGAGATATTCAAAAAGATTGTTTAAAGGATTCTGGAGGGTTGTTCAAGCATATCAATATCCGTTCAAATAAACTATTTTCATACATTTTTGGTAGTCCTGTAAAACAAAGGTCATTATATGTGTATACGGTGGTTAGCGCTTGTTGGCAGCTCCCACTTTGAAGTCGAGTAAATCCTTATTAATGTGATTATCGTATGTGAATTTTGCTCTGGAAGTGTAGAATAGTTTTACAAATATTCAGAAATACAAAACTGTGGTGAACTTGATCAAATAAATAGATTAGATACACATTTATTTTCCATTAATATTTTGTTTACACTGTGTTTAAATGGCCGTGAACTCATTTCTTTCAAGGAGGCTATTTTTAGCCACGATACTAAACAAAACAGTAATCAACCAGCCGTGGACGATTAACAACAGTACAGTCAACGTGAAACTTGCCCATCGCACCAGGCGTGGAACTAAAGGTGGAAGGAAAGTTGTTCGTTCTATTCGTACTTTGGTAAGTTCAAGTAGAGAATTTATACCAAAACAAAAGCAACATGGAGTGAATATCAATAACTTAAGTCAATTAGCATTTCAAACCAGTGCAATACCAACTTCATCAAATCAACCAGTATCATCCATTTCATCTATTATAAAGCCTCGGATACCTCAAAACAAACTGACTTCTGTTCCGAATTTATTAAATTTTGCTAAAATCCCAAAAGCAATTAGTAACAACAACAAGTGTTTATCGTTATTTTCATTGAACTGTAGATCAGTGAAGAACAAAACTGTCTCAGTCTGTGATTTCATACAGTCAAATAATGTGGATTTGTTTGCTTTATCAGAAACTTGGCTTGGTACTACAATTGACAAACTCGTAACTTCTGAGCTCATTCCAGACGGATACGATATACATCAGGTATCACGAAAAGACCAAAGAGGCGGCGGTCTAGCTGTTGTCTACAAAACGAATCTTGATGTCAAATTAGTTGAAAACGATTGTCATTCTACCCATTTTGAACTAATGGAGTGTAAAATTGCTACAAAAAATCAACACCTTCGATTATGCGTGATATATCGTCCACCTCCATCGAAAGCGAACAAATTCCGAAATTCAATCTTCTTCGAGGAATGGTCACGGTTTCTTGATCGTACTGTTGTTGTTTCAGAAGAACTTATCATAACAGGAGATCTCAACTTTCATCTAGACGATCCGACGGATAGCGATGCACATAAGTTTCTAGAAACACTCGAGGAACATGGACTCTCGCAACATGTCACCGGTAAAACACATGTACATGGTCATACCCTCGATGTAGTCATAACGAGAGAAAACAGTTCTATTTTGAGTGATATACCTTCAATTCAGGACCCACATCTCTGTGATAACAAAGGCAAACCCTCTGGCGACCATCTAGCAATTTCGTCACAAATTAACAGCAATAAACCACCAAAACAGCGCAAAACAGTGACATTTCGGAAATATCGTGATATTGTAGTCAAAGATCTTATCACTGACTTGAATAATTCCGCCGTTCTTTGTAATCCGGAAGGATCATCAGATGAACTGGTGAAAGTATATAATTCTGAAGTTCAAATTATCATCGATAAACATGCTCCATTACAAACAAAAGACATTTTGCTAAGACCTAACACGCAGTGGTATACCGATGAATTGCATTCAGCAAAAAGAGAGCGCCGAAAAGCTGAGAGACAAATGCGTAAAACTAATTTAGAGGTGCACAAACAGATTTATAGGGACAAAAGTGTACAATCAAACATACTGCTCTTGAAATGTAAAAATGAGTACTTTTCTAACAAAATCCTAGAAATTGGACACGATCAAAAACAGCTGCACAAACTTACGAACCATCTTATGGGAAATAAAGCAGAAACTGTACTACCATCACATCAGGACGAACATGCACTATCCAATAGATTTGGTGAATTCTTTGTTGGGAAAATAGACACAATTCGAAACAACCTGAGTAATTCTAACAAAACATCAACAGAAGTTGACAATGCTCTTGAAGCCGATGTAAAATTCGACGGAAATCCGCTTACTTCGCTTTCACCAGCGTCAGCTGAAGAAATTCGAAAGATCATCAAGAAAGCTCCGGTGAAGTCATGCGAACTCGACCCAATTCCTACTTACCTCTTAAAATCATGTCTCGACAGCTTACTTCCTATCATAACCAAGATAGTAAACACTTCAATGGCAGAATCCCACGTTCCTGCATTTTACAAGGAAGCGGTTTTAAGACCTTTGTTGAAAAAGCCCGGTCTTGACGCTGATGAGTTAAAAAACTATCGTCCCGTTTCGAACTTGCCTTTTACTTCAAAGATCTTGGAAAAGGTGAGTGAAACTCGGTTTGAACAGCATCTTGAAGCAAACTCACTTTTTGACAACATGCAGTCGGCATATCGTGCTTGTCATTCAACAGAAACGGCTCTACTACGGGTTCACCATGATATAGCATTGGCACTTGACAATAACTGTTGTGCGGTACTTGTTATGCTCGATCTATCTGCTGCATTCGACACTATCGATCATCCCATCCTGATCAATCGGTTAGAATACTCTTACGGCATAACTGGCTCAGCGCTGTCATGGATGAGATCCTATCTTGAAAGTCGAACTCAACGTGTAGCAATTGGCTCTGTATTGTCAGATGTAATAAACATTAAATATGGCGTTCCGCAAGGTTCAGTATTGGGACCCCGATTGTATTGTATTTTCGCAAAACCGATCAGTGAAATATGTCGGCGACACAACTTTAGCTATCATGGGTATGCTGATGACACACAAGTTTACCTAGTTATCAAACCACTCGATAATTGGGACAACATATCTTCCCGTCTAGAGACTTGTTTAGCTGACATTAGTAAATGGATGTGCTTAAACATGCTGAAACTGAACCAAGACAAAACGGAACTAATCTTATTTTCACCAAAACATCGTGTAAAGGAATTTTCGAATTGTCATCTGTTATTTGATGCATCAATAGTAAGTAATGCATCTGTGGTAAAAAATCTTGGTGTTTATTTCGATAGAACATTAAGCATGGAAAAGCAGGTCAATGGCATCACGAAGTCATGCTTCTTCCAAATAAGGAATATTGGTCGAATTCGGCAATATATCACTGAGGATGCCTGTAAAACTTTAGTCTGCTCGCTCGTCACGTCACGTCTAGACTACGGAAACGCTCTGCTTTATGGAGTAAATGCCAGCTTAGTCAATAAGTTACAGCGAGTACAGAATACGGCAGCCAGGCTCGTTAAACGTACAAAGAAACATAACCATATAACACCAGTTCTTGTGTCTCTTCATTGGATCCCGGTGCAGTACCGAATACAATATAAACTTATTTTGTATACTTTCAAAATCCTGCATGGCCTAGCGCCCGTCTATCTTGAGGAACTCATTAGCGCCTACCAACCACCAAGATCTCTTAGATCAGAAAATGCCATGCAGCTGATACAACCTCGTGTACGCACCAAAATCTATGGAGAAAGACGCTTCGACAAAGCTACTGCGAGCCTCTGGAACAATCTTCCTAACCATCTAAGACATGAACACTCAATCGAACTTTTTAAGAAAAATTTGAAAACCCATTATTTTAGACTCGCTTTTAGTGATTACATGTAACTTTTTTTTATACTGACTTGACTTTTTAACTTTGTTCTTTTCGTTGTAGTATAATTTGTCTTTTAACTATGATAATTATTTTTTTTTTTTTTACTTTTCTGTGCATTGATTGTTTTAATGTTTAACACCTTTTTGGGGTTTTTTTAACTGCATTGATTGTTTTATGTTAAGCGCTTAGAGTAATTTTTAATTAGATAATGCGCTATATAAATATTGTAAATAATAATAATAATAATAAACAGAAGAATATAACATATGATGTATATATTACTACAACTTGGTAGATGTAGCTGCTGTTAATGTAGTTTCAATCTACAAGGGTACCAATCATCCAATAGCTGGTGCCAGGTTCAAATTATACATTTTGTCTGTATTACACTTTTCAGTTTATGAATATTGAATCCATACTTAATATATTGATCATATAACAACATCTTTTGCTGGTGAACAGCTTAAGGGTAGTTACCATATAGTGACATCATCCCCTGCCTTACAAGTGTCCACAAGATCCTCTTCTAGTATAACCCACATGGATCGGGGTATTGTCCCTACAGCTAGTTTCTGTACTTGTTCTTGGACCTTTATTTCCTGATAATTTCTACAGTTTACAGGTTGACCTCCTGGAAGTAATTTTCAATACAAATTTTTAATGTTTGAACATTCACATTCACAATTTTATAAAAAATCAAAGAAGAATGTGTCTGAGAATAAGAATGCCACTGTATAAGTGTTGCAATTTCCCTAAGTGTTTCTCCCCATTGTGTACAAGTTCACAAAATTTGGTGACTTACTTGTATCATTGACTTGTGTGAAATTTTTAGACTTTCCTGTTTACTTGTATCATTGTCTAGTTAACATGGATAAGTATGTGTGAAGTAAACTTAAATTGTATCAATGACATGTGTGAAGTATTTAGAGTTATTTGCATCATTTACTAGTGTATAAAATTTGAAGACTGATCTGTATCATTCTTTAGATGAATTCTATAAGAGTTGCCAGGTGTAGCATTCATTAGTGTGAAGACCATAGAGTAACCTGTATCATTTAACATTGTGTAAGTCTTTTGTGTGAAGTTTTGTGTACTTACCTGTAGCAATGACAAGTGTAAAATCTGTGTACTTACCTCTATCATTGACTCATGTGAAGTCTAAACATTCACCTATATCATCGATTAGTGTGAAGTCTGTAGTCTTACTTGAGTCACTGACAAGTGTGGAAGTCTAGACTTACCTGTATCATCGATTAGTGTGAAGTCTGTAGTCTTACTTGAGTCACTGACAAGTGTGAAGTCTAGACTTACCTGTATTATCGATTAGTGTGAAGTCTGTAGTCTTACTTGAGTCACTGACAAGTGTGAAGTCTAGACTTACCTGTATCATCGATTAGTGTGAAGTCTGTAGTCTTACCTGTGTCATTGACAAGTGTGAAGTCTAGACTTACCTGTATCATCGATTAGTGTGAAGTCTGTAGTCTAACCTGTGTCATTGACAAGTGTGAAGTCTAGACTTACCTGTATCATCGATTAGTGTGAAGTCTGTAGTCTAACCTGTGTCATTGACAAGTGGTCCGAGAACACAATTAATTTGTAGTGCATTTCTTTTAGAACATAAATGAAAATTAAAAAAATCCCACCTGCGCTTTCTCAATGAAATTTTTACAGTGTGTTATACTACTTTTGGGACAAATTATATCAAAATTATAGAAAACTTCATCGCCTCTAACTCAAAATATGGACAATTTTGTGTTTAGGGTGTCTTGAAATCTTTTGACAGCTTCCGAAGTGCTAATTTTTAACCTTTTTCAGCTGGACCAAATCACTACTTTCCTGTAATATTCTGGACCCAAATTTTTTTACAGTGTAATTTCACCCCCCTACTTACAATTTGAGGCATTAAACATGGAGAAATAAATTTGGAAGGGGTATAAAAATTATTGGCAAGTAACCCACTGTTAACACTAGGGACTATATTCGTGAACAACGAAATTCAAGGGACGACAATTGTGGTCTCGGACCTTAATAGGATAGAAAGAGTTGACAAATCTTAAAAAAACTTGGTATGACCAAAGCTTAATAAATTATAACACTGCTTGCAAAGTTTCATAACAATAGGATATATATTATAGACAATATGTTAAATTCTATACTCATCTTTGCGTGTTAAATTTTGACATTAAAATTGAATAATTTCAACTATCAACATTTTGGGCTTTGAAAATTAAAATATTGCAAAAAAATACTTTTTAAATGCCCTAATATATCATTTATTATGTACTAAAAGCAATAGAGTACTCATTTGATTTATCATACTGAGCATAATTATTCAAAAGTCAAATTTATATCAGCCTAGGCCTAAAAATTGAGGTTTTTCAATGAAGGGGGGCCTTACATGAAGATGTAATATTTTCCAGCAATTTTAAATTTGTGAAGCTTTTTGGTTATAAATAATCCTTACATATGTATTGAATGTACTTTAAATGGAAAGAAAAGTCACAAATAACATATCATATTAGTTTAAAAGGGTCTTAAGCCAAGTAAGACTGGAAAAAAATAAGGGTCAATTTAGGCCGTGCCACATATTTACATTAACAAATGCATATTGAGGCTATAAGAAATAAAAAATTGTGTCTTTTTTATCATTTCTATACTCATGTGACATGATACAACAAATCTGAGCACAAAAAGGCTCTTGCAATTAACTTTTCTTACATACAGTATGGTCTGGTACAAAGATTTTTGCCTTTTTAATGAAAAACTTGAATGCAATTTTAGTCTCAACAGGCTTATGTTTAAACCACTTGCTTTCCTACAGAAGAAAAGAAAGATATTATGTGAGATGGAACAGGTACAATAGACATTGTAAAGTGCTTTTGATACAAATTTAGTGAGGTCTTTATTGTGGACTTCAAATTTTATGTACCAAGAACCCCACTTTTGACTTCATCCAAACAGGGCGTTAGACAAGGGTCATTTATACAACACATTTTGTACATATTGTCTGAGATAATCTTCTTTTCTGTAGGTTTTGAGTTCATAAACAAGTAAAAGAACTAGATAAAGGCATAGAAACACAAGTATTGACACATGAAAACCTGTCAGATAGAAAGTCAGGATGCCATGTATGCATCAATATTGAAAAAGCCTTAAAATGCCTATTTTGACCATAAAATGCCAAAATTGGTCATTTTTGCAGAATTTCTATAAAATAAAATTTTAAATCCTTTAGTTTCATGCTATTTGACAAATTGAAATCACCAAATCATTTAGGGAAGTTGCCAAAGTACAGATTCTATATTTACAGACTTCACCTCTTAGGTCCGAGAACACAATTAATTTGTAGTGCATTTCTTTTAGAACATAAATGAAAATTAAAAAAATCCCACCTGCGCTTTCTCAATGAAATTTTTACAGTGTGTTATACTACTTTTGGGACAAATTATATCAAAATTATAGAAAACTTCATCGCCTCTAACTCAAAATATGGACAATTTTGTGTTTAGGGTGTCTTGAAATCTTTTGACAGCTTCCGAAGTGCTAATTTTTAACCTTTTTCAGCTGGACCAAATCACTACTTTCCTGTAATATTCTGGACCCAAATTTTTTTACAGTGTAATTTCACCCCCCTACTTACAATTTGAGGCATTAAACATGGAGAAATAAATTTGGAAGGGGTATAAAAATTATTGGCAAGTAACCCACTGTTAACACTAGGGACTATATTCGTGAACAACGAAATTCAAGGGACGACAATTGTGGTCTCGGACCAAGTGTGAAGTCTAGACTTACCTGTATCATCGATTAGTGTGAAGTCTGTAGTCTAACCTGTGTCATTGTAGACTTACCTGTATCATTGATTAGTGTGAACTCTGTAGTCTTACCTGTGTCATTGACAAGTGTAAAGTTTGTGGAGTTACATGCTTCATTAGTACACTTGCTTGGTTTCCCTACTGAATAAAACTGTTCTATGTCAGCCTGAAATACAGAATTTCATTTTTGGTGAACATATACATTACACTTTTATAATTCAATCATGTTACAATGTGTTAATTTCATGATAGAAATAAAGATATCCCCGGTAATGCTTATTCTTTTTATAATTTAATTTCCAAGAAGATAAAAACACATTATAAAAATATCATTTAAATTTTTTTTTAATGCAAATTCACATAATAAAAATCAATGCAAAGAGAATTCCTTAATAATTAAAAAAAAAGAAGAGTTTTATGCTAATTAAATGTCAGTACCTCTACTGTAAATATACTTCTACATTTAGCACAGATATAATCTTTTTCATACTCTAACATCTTCATAACAGTGGTTCTTATCACAGTTCCTATGAAATATATATATAACAATGATGATAAATGTTTTCAAAAACTATATTTAATGTAAAGAAATATCACCAAAAATGCAATATTAAGGAAACTCATTAGGATAGTTGGGAAAAGCTTCCCTATATACATCCTGGTCCAATGCAAGCTGTATGGTTACTGAACAAATTATATACATGCATCACTTAGTGTGTTTCTTAACTATTTACAGTCAACAGGCAATATCAACATTTTTAGCAGCAGGAAAAATAAATAGATAAAACAGTTTAGTGGAACAGTTTTACACCTTTTTAAAACAAAACGTTGTCAAGAGAAACTGTTTTTGACAAAAATATGTCATATAGAAAGGCTTTAATACCTGTTTTTGACCCAAAAAAAGACTATCAAGTGGAACTACTTGTTTTAGATAAGAAACTGTTTTTGCATAAAAATATGAAGGTGTGATAGGATTGCCAACTATCAGTCAAATAACCAATGATGTCTACCTGTTATTGACAAGAAGCTGTCTACATCAGCAGTTCTAGGTAGTGTAGTTCTGGTCAGCTCAGGACAAACAGGCAAAGACATAATTCTAGCATGGATATGTTTCTTTACATTCTGAAAAAAATATATATTCATAAGAATCACTGATAACTTTTTGGCAGACTTTGTGACGTTGCTGATAAATTCCTGCTGTCATCTCAAAGCCTTGATAAGAGAATTACGGAGCGACTGAGTAGGATGATATATGAATAGGAAAGGACGATAAGTAATAATATCATTGCTTGTATATAAAAACAATTATAAAACCATTTCAATGGTGGAGCAGTTAATGTACTTTAATAAGTTATATAAATAGAACCAAAATTAGGATTTTCCCTTAACTCCTGACTTTGAACCAAGTTGTAAATGTTGTAAATGGAACCAAATGATCTCAAATTATCCCCATGGATCAAAGGAATATTTTACTGTAAATAGCTGTGATTCTAATCATTGGTACATCTACACTGATTCAACTATCCATATACCAATACTGAATTTTAAGAATGATTGCTGAATTAAGAATTGGGAGTAGCAAAAAAGTTCCTTTTTCTTGAACTATTTGAAGTCTTAAATACTCAGCTGATTCAAATTAGTTCTTTTACTATTGATTTTCCTATGATAGAAACATAATCATTTGTACCTTCAACAAAGTAAAATTGATTATCTATAAAAAAATTATCAACCAAATCTCAATTACACATGACTGTAAGCAAACACTTGCTTAATCTCCATTATGGTAGATAAAGTGGATACCTAGTGTATGCAGGGTTGTCCACAAAAAATAACATAAAATGTAAAACGGGTCTTCACGTATTTAAATTAGCTTACCATTACATTTTTCTGTCGATGATTTACCATCAAGACACTCTGACTTTCCACCATTGCTGCATCAAACACAGGAAACAAGTTGTCAGGATTGGATAACAGCACTTCACAAATTGACATGTTGTGTTCAAATAATGACAGGGCACTGAAAATAACACTTCACAGATTGACAATTCATAGTTGTGACAAGTGGCAGAGTGGATTGATTTATTATATATACAATATGGCTTTGTATTGAACAAACAATATTTCGTTCGACTTAAGCAACACAACAGGTGCCACATGTGGAGCAGGATCTGCTCTCATCTGAGATCACCCCCAGTTTTTGGTGGGGTTTGTTTTACTTAGTCTCTAGTTTTTCTATGTTGTGTCTTGTGTATTATTATTTGTCTGTTTGTCTTTTTCTTTTTCAGCAATGGCATTGTCAGTTAATTTCAATTTATGAGTTTGAATGTCACTCTGGTATCTTTCCCCCCTCTTTTAAGCAATAATGATTTAAAAAGTCTACTTATTTGTATGCCCAGTCTTTGGGACCACTTAATAATTTCTTTTGCAATTAAGCAAACCACCATGTTATGATATACATAACTACAGCGATAACTAATTCTAGTTTTACATAAATACAGCAATAAATAGTTCTAGGTTTACATATTTACTTGACAGTAACAGAGAAGTGATCTTCATTATCCTCATTCAGTAAAATATCCACCAAGTGTGATGTATGATGTTCTAATACATATCTCTGTAGGATGGCTGAAAAAAGGTACAAACTTCACTTGTAAATAAAATATTTTAAACAGAAGATATTACATTTTGACAGGAACATTCCTTTAAGTTGTACTTTGAATATTAACTTATCAAAGTTCCAACTTTAGAACAATGATGAATGTGCAGTTTATATACTGTGAAAGTACTTTAATTCGTGGTTATCAATTTTTGTGGTTTGGGCAACATTTACATGTTCGTGGGTTTTTAAATTCGTGGATTTTAGTTTTCTAAAAAAAATTTGAAAAATCAAAGCCATTAGATACAAAGGTTACAAATTGTCTGGATTGAAGGAAATTACAAAGTAAACATTGACCTGTGTAAATCGTAGTGACTACACTAATCAACCCGAGATGGAGTGTTCAACAGATTAAAGATCATTTAAGGTGTTAATTCAGTCAGAGCTCAGACATAAACAAGTCGATTTTTGTTTTCGACTTTAAGAAGTCAAAACATGTATTTATTATAAAAATGTGTTTTGTCTTGCATTAAAGGGAGACAAATCCTAAAACTAACAAATTTAGACCTCTATGAGTCAAAAAGCAGATTCAGACTTATTTATGTCTGAGCTCTTAAACATGTCACCTAAAGAAAATAGGGTTTTTTCATGACAATTAAAACATGAAAAGTTGTACATTTAAGGTTATTAAAGATTATTAAATGGGTATAATCCTGCATGCAGTTGTTGTTCATAGTGCTTTTGCCCTGTGACTTCTATTATAGTATTCTCAGATTTGGCGATATTCAATATATTCTGTAGATCATATATATCAGTAGTCAAACTACATGGGGATCTTTTCATGGCTTGATTTGGATCACGGTTATTTAATTTCGTTGGACACTTAAATTCGTTGATAAAGTCATCCCCGAAAACCACGAAAATTGGTTCCCCACGAATAAAAGTACTTTCACAGTATCTCATTTTTTTAGAGAGCAAGTTTCATCCCGATTTCCTGGTTGTAAATTTAGAAATATCGTAATGCACTTGAAGCAGTTGTGGAATCTATATATCTCTTTTCAATCATAAGTTTTAAGACATTTTATGAATCATATACTTTATATGCTCCCATTCAAATGCATTGATCAGCCAAAAAAAGGGGGGGTTCCAACCCCCGGAACCCCCCCCCCCCTCCTTTCATCCGCCACTGTTATTTTTTACACTAGTTATGTTATTTTTTGCACTAAGGCAGGATTTGGTGATTAATAACAACTGTCAAAGATCAGGATATATCTTTTATCATTAAAGTTATCATACTGTTTATATTAACATGATTTCTAAAAGGATTATCATTTCTAATAACTATAAAATTTTTAAAAAAATCATAAGATCAAGGCACAATGTCACTATCAAAACAATATGGCGTATCTATAAATAGCGCAGGTAAAGACACATTCTCACTGCCGTGTATTACGTACATGGGGGGACATATACTTGCCTCCCCATGCCGCTAAAGTTATATTTGCTTAAGAGCAACAAAAACACATCTATTTCCATAGCACGTTTATTTCAGAGACAGATAACATCAAATGACAAATATACACCATCATCATACAAAGGGACACAACTCTCACGACTTAACTACAAAACACATACGACCATACAATACAGATACACAACACGTGATGTAGATATTATTACACTGATTAGTGTAAAGGTTTCCAGTCCCGTTAGTATATTAGCAGTACTGTCAAGTTCATGCTTATTTGGTTGCATTTTCCTTTGATCTATACACCTTATCGCTATTTGTCCGCCATTACTGTATATCACACTGGTTCCCGAAAATTTTTGACGTCACAAAACAAAATATCTGACGCCACAATGGAAAAGTGATTGTTGTATGCGTCAAAAGTTCAAGTGGCCGGGTCAGCCGGGATTAGCGATAAGGTGTATTGTTTTTTCTCTTGGGTTACACTAATGACTGGACCGAATGACAGGACCGAATGACAGGACCAAATGAAAAATGCTAATAACTTTTTCGTTTCTCAAAGGATTGATCTCAAATTTGAAATAAAATAAGATTTCATCATTTGATAAATAGATTTAAGAAAAAAAATAAAAAAGTTTTGTAAGAAACTTTAGAAAACGTGACATGACCAACTCGGATAATGACAGGACCAACATCGAGAATGACAGGACCAAATAAAAATGCTAATAACTTTTTTATTTTTCAAAGGAATTATCTCAGATTTGAAATATAAAATGGTATGGCATATTTTGAAACCAAAATGTTATAAAAAATATAGATTATTTTCGAAAACTTTCGAAAACGTGACATGACCATCGCTGACTGACAGGACCAACAACGACAATGACCGGACCAGATGAAATTGCTAATTTCTCTTTTATTTCTCAAATATTTTTCTGAAATTTGAAATATAATAAGATTTCATCATTTGATAAATAGATTTAAAAAAAAAAAATTTTAAAATTTGTAAGAAACTTTAGAAAACGTGACATGACTAACTTTGATAATGACATGACCAACTTCGACAATAACAGGACCAAATAAAAATGCTAATAACTTTTTTATTTTTCAAAAGAATTTTCTCAGATTGGAAACATAATATGATATGTCATATTTTGAATCATTTATGTTATAAAAAATATAGATTTATTTTCAAAAACTTTCAAAAACGTGACATGACCATCGCTGACTGACATGACCAACCTCGACAATGACCGGAACAAATAAAATTTCTAATTCTTCTTTTATTTCGCAGAATATTTCTCTGAAATTTAAAATATGTGAAGATTATACCCTTTTATACATAAATATATGAAAAAGGTATAAAAAGCTTGCTGAAATGTGACCTGGTTAACGTTGTCAATGACAGGACAATCCTCGACAATTAATGACAGGACCAAATAAAAATGTTAATTATGCATAACATTTGTCAGAAGATTCCTCTCAAATTTGAAATAATGACAATTTAGACGATTTTGCACATCATATAAGAAAAATATAGAAAAAAACGTATTGAAAGCTTGCGGTTGTGTGACCTGACCAACATCGGCTATGATCTGGCCGATGAAAAAATCATAATTTCTTTCTTATTTTACTGAAATTGTTCAATTCTGATCCATAATTAGTAAGATATATCTTATAAATTCAGGAAAATATATATTCTATGGTGGTTAAAAATCTTGACATAGCTACTAAACGTATGTTGGCGGAGAGTCACCTGGTCACAGGACATGCAGAGTCACAAGACAAAAAGACACCAATGATCACTATATTTAAGAAAGAGATCTTGAAATATAATGTTATTGTATATAATCATTTTATAGTTTAAGAGATAGTTCATTAAACTATAGATAAATTCAGATTTATTGAATTATAATCATATTTCTTGACATCATGAGGCCCAATTTAAGCCACTATGGAAAGATATCAAACCTTTTAAAGTAGTCCGTGAAAATGTTTGATTCATTATATTTTATGAAAATATTTAAAACTACCAAGAAATCATGCATACAAGGGTCGGGCATACTTCCAAGAAATGTTTATTTGTTTATTTATTATGAGGGGGAAAACTATCAAGATATACCCTGCATATACTCAAGCGTACATGGAAATAATTATTTACTGTTCTGAAAATATTACTAAAACAACGTGATTATTATGTGATTTTAATTACTGTTATCACAATCTTTATTGCATTTATCAAGTTTTCGAAAATAATCTCTATTTTTTATAACATTTTGGTTTCAAAATATGACATACCATTTTATATTTCAAATCTGAGATAATTCCTTTGAAAAATAAAAAAGTTATTAGCATTTTTATTTGGTCCTGTCATTCTCGATGTTGGTCCTGTCATTATCAGAGTTGGTCATGTCACGTTTTCTAAAGTTTCTCACAAAACTTTTTTATTTTTTTTCCTTAAATCTATTTAAAAATGATGAAATCTTATTTTATTTCAAATTTGAGATCAATCCTTTGAGAAACGAAAAAGTTATTAGCATTTTTCATTTGGTCCTGTCATTCAGTCCTGTCATTCGGTCCAGTCATTAGTGTAAACCTGTCATTCTCGATGTTGGTCCTGTCATTTATCAGAGTTGGTCATGTCACGTTTTCTAAAGTTTCTCACAAAACTTTTTTATTTTTTTTTCTTAAATCTATTTATAAAATGATGAAATCTTATTATATTTCAAATTTGAGATCAATCCTTTGAGAAACGAAAAAGATATTAGCATTTTTCATTTGGTCCTGTCATTCGGTCCAGTCATCATGGTCATTAGTGTAACCCTTTTCTCTTTCATCTTTACAATTTTTGCCAAATCTCAAGCATTTGCTTCATGAAAACTTGACAGCCCTGTAATACTAATAGTCCTAGATAGAAATAGTATAGAATTTATCTAAAACATTTACATGCGCAACCAAAATACATGGCAAAATAATTAGTTTATTAATGGTGGAAGTAGTAGAAGTCAGAGCAAACTCGGACATTAAGGTTCATCATAACCTTTTGGCTAAAATGGCCGTATTTACACCCCAAATTTTACTCTGAGTACAGACTAACCTATACACCTGCAACAGTTTTAAGGGATGGCAGGAACTAGATATATAAATTTTAAATGCATTTTGTGTTTCAGAAAATTATAAACTTTTCTAGATTTTGCTATCCATTTTTTTTCGTTCCTGCAGAAGGTGCAAAAATTAACTAAGTAGTGAAAACAATTGAGAAGCTCCCCTCATATAATCAATGTTGTGAGTAGTATCGATTTAAATGGACAATAGATGGACAATAGACACCTGTAAACAATAGGTTATTTAACAGGTTTAAACTGTGTAACTGAGTGGACCGTATCAAATGAAACTTGGGTGTTTGTTTATTTTGCTATCTTCTGCAGACTGGAAAAAAATGAACATCAAAATCCAGGTAAGTTTTTAATTTTCTGAAACGTAGACTTCATATAACTTTTATATATCTAGTTCCTGCCATGCCTTAAAACTTTCCTGGATGTACCAGTTTGTGTTACCCCAGTTTGTGTGTACTCAGAGAAAATTTGGGGTGTAAATACGGCCATTTTAGCCAAAAGGTTATGATGAACCTTAATAATGACATGAGAGTGTTCCCTGATGAAAAAAAAAACAAACTATACATAATCACAATACAACTCGATCTTTTGTTGGTGTTCAATCGATGGGACAAATCACACTTATGTAGATATGGTACCTTTGTATTCTACAAATACGTTTAAATTTGCATTTTCTTCCGTTTCTTGATTCTCATTCTGATTCATTTTCAGTTTGTACCATTTACATTTCCCGCCATATTTAGAATAGTGGACAAAAATAGATATCTATAACCCTGTACACAGTTCCGATTAAAGCACCAAAACGACCGTTAAAGTCGAAAAAAGGTACCCTCCTTTTTTATTGTTCATTCTTATTTTTTTAAACCTAAAGCACGATTTGTATAGTCAGACTATACACATCCTTGCCTCAACTTATAAACTAAAAATAATGCAATCATCGTTTTATTTGTCTCAATCTGTGACTACCAGTCCATATCTGGTCGTGTATAGTATGCAGTTATGTATAGTACACCCCCCTTTTCGTTTCGAAAAATAAAAAAAAATGTTGGAAAAGTTTAAAAGAAAAGATTTTTAAAATTTAAAGTGTAGTTCGTTGTAAAATTCTTTGATAAGGACCTTTTAATCCATGCATCTAATCTTCATTTAAGTCAATTATCATCAGATAAAAATAATGAAGAAAATTGTTTGTTCAATAAATTTATTTTTTTGTAATATTTTTTGTTTAAATAATTTATCAAGTAATAAACATTGAAATAGTAGAGCCTGCTTATATCATGTAATTGACATTTATCAATTTTATAAAAGTAAAGTTATTGATAAAAGATTCTTTCAAAAACCAACCGTTTTGTCTAAGCATGCATTATTTTCTAGATAGGACAGAGACACTATAATTATGTAGATTATGGGTGTAGATTAGTATAAAAAATAAAAACAAACAAAACATACGGTTGTTATGGTACAGTTATTCATAATTTAAATTGCTGATCATGACACTTTTAAAAAAATCATTCTAAAACTTTCCAAATGATTGTTGTATACTGTCTAAAGGATAATTCTGACGGTGCGTTGCGTTTGCGCATACATAATACCAGTCAAATCTAAATCAGCGCAAACGTAGGTCGCCAAATTTTGCAATATTTTTTTTAAATAATTTTATTATTTGAAAAAGAAGAAAGGTAGTAGTAATTAGTCATGACAAGGAGCAAGGACGTATATGTTAGTTATACGTCCTTGCAAGGAGCCAAAGAAAAGGGATTAATCATCCATCCACCGCTGGTAAACATCCATTTATCATTCTATATTTAATCAATCTATACCCATCTACTCATCATCTATTTCAGAGATTCTTAATAGTAAGATGTTGAAATGAGTTGTACAGAGTATGTAACGCTTCATTTCATTAGACCTTGGAACAGAATATTGTTACTTCAAATCAAATTCAAATAACTTTTATTTCAAGTCGGCAAGTTGAATAACAGTACAACACTTTTTCAGTACAATACAATTGATAATGGAAATATGGAGCGTGTCAATGAGACCAAAATAACAGAAAACAGCCTGCGTAAGGCCTTCAACATATCGGAAAAAAACGCATCCGAAGGCGGACTTCAGTTGGCCGCTAACACAAATATGTACTAGTGAAAATGAACTTCACACTATTAAACTCCGAAACATATAAATGAACTAGAGTTTCTCACTACATTGAATACCCATTGGTGGCCTTCGGCTGTTGTCTGCTCTATGGTCGGGTTGTTGTCGCTTTGACACATTTCCCATTTCCTTTACCAATTTTAGAATTGATTTTTTTCTCAGCTATTTAAATAAAGGCAACAGTAGTATACCCGGCGTTGTTCGCAAGTCATAACATTGTTCGGTGTCACTGATCACTGACTTGGGGCTTGTGACAATATAATCGGCTTAACTATATTGTTTACATATATATTTATATCATTCGTCTAAAGAACAGCCCAACAACGTCAACAATCTGTAAATTTGTGATAGCAAAATTTTTTTCTACCCTGGTCGGGATTCGAACTCATGCTACTGGGATATCGTGGCAAAGCCTTGCATCACTGGTGATCCGATGGATAAAATCTGTCGTAGAGTTGTCACTGGTTCAGACGTACTATAAATATATATTTATATCAATTTGAATAAAATAAAATATAACACGGAAATATCTATCAAGAAAATTATACAAATAACCCTGAGAAAGGTTGTTTTAATTTACAGTTAATTAATTTACATGTAACTTCAAGAACATGTTTAACATATAGGCCATATTATGGTGACATAATGTAATAACAATTAATTAAGGATGTTTGCTTGTCATGTTTTGGAATTTTTGTCAGATTTTCGAAATCCTCTGGTTTTATCTGTTTGAATGACTTAAAAAAAATTTGCCCATGGACCCCCTTTTTTCTTTATATAAATCTTTACAGGGCCGTAACTAGCCTCTTCTAATAGTGAGGCAAAATATATTCGCCGAGCGGAGCGAGGCTACAAAAATTTGACTAGGGATTTGGGGGCCGCTCAAGGAGAAAAAATGCTCTGAGAATAATTACGAAAAATCGTGCATTCTGGACTCTTTCTGACATTAAAACGCAATTAATTGTTTGCTATTTTTCGACAATAATCTGGTCTCAAAGCAAAAACATAGATTCATTGTGATTTAAGACTTTTAGGCTTTATGTAGGATAAAGCAAAAATCGTAATTCTCATAAATTAAATCATTAATACAGGATCTGTCTGTTTTTGTCTTAATCGTATTGTGCTTAGACTATGGTTATTTTTTATGACTAGATTTAAATATAGTGACAGATTGTACTTTAAGTACTAGTTCTGCTTCAGTCGACACTACTGAGGGACTATCTTGACCCTGTTTTACGGTATTATTGATTCTTTTATTGTTGAAGACCATCCAGCAACTTTTTCCAAATTATTTGAATCGGGGAAATTAGTGACCTTACTTTAATTTAAACCATGACAGCTTTCTAGTTTTATCTACCCCTCAATGTAGTTACTATTTGCCTCAATGTAGTTACGGCCCTGCTTTAACATGTACAATTATAAGCCATTTGTAAAAGTCTTATAAAATCTTATTTATTTCTTAATAGTTTTTGAGTACTTTAACTGGTCAATGATAAAGCTATGAAAAATCAAGAGAAAACATTTTCCCGCCAAAATTCCAATGGGTAATATCTCGAAAACAAGCACATTGACTCCTATATTTTTTTTGCTTTTTAGATTTCTCAATTAATTCCCTATCAATATATACTAGTGTTATGGAAAGCTATTTATTTTGAAACTGAGCAGCGAACTTCCTTAATGAACTGGACATACGCGAACTCTGCAAATATAATGTGTCCAGCTTTGCCAAAACATGTCAATTAAAGTCAGCTTGATAAGACATTTTGATAAATTATTATAGGAGTTTTTATTGAGAGGGAGATGAAAGCGTGTCCTAAATTAAAGTCATTGACCAGTAGTTTGTAATAGATTTCGGACAAATCTGACTAAATGTATTTCGAAACTCTGATAAGAAGTGGTTTTCCTGTGACATCGTTCTTGTTACAG
The DNA here is from genome assembly GCA_019925275.1 of Mytilus edulis. NCBI lineage: Eukaryota > Metazoa > Mollusca > Bivalvia > Mytilida > Mytilidae > Mytilus > Mytilus edulis. Next base: position 95,012,178 of record CM034351.1, on the reverse strand, counting down.
CTGGAATTTTATCATTAAATCACATAGGTGGCGCTTTAATTCAGTGGCTATATAACATAGAAAGGACTTATGTACAGACCATTTACTACAGAAGGAATTTAAGATACTAAGGATGCAGGTGATCATAGTTTTAGCTCTAGTTGGGTCCATTTATGGATTTAATATGGGAAGTATCCTCCCAGGAGGTTTAGGGCATGTTGATTCCAACGATGCAGGACTCATGGCAGCTGTTCAGGACGCCAGTAAAAGTGTTAATATGATGTCAAACAATATGATGCATCTGACCACATTCCAGGTCACTCATGCAACTAAACAGGTAAAACTTTAAGTATTAGACAAATTCTATCAGCTTATTCTAATTAAAAGTCAAGGTTAAATCAAAGTACTGAAGTACTGGTCATCGGATGACCGCAAGTTCTTTTGGATTGTCACAAACACTTGTCTCAGAAAAAAATTAATCATATCTCTATATAAAGTGAGGCTATTGTACAGAGATATATTTTTTTCTGAAACAAGTTCGTGCGTGGATGATGAATAAATAACAGGAAATTCAATCTCACCGTAATCACTATTATATTGAAGTGATACAAATCAGTATACTTTGGTTTGCTGTTATATATTATATATATTTGTATATAACAATTACATTTATACTAGTATATAATTTTCATCCATTTGTATATCATTCTATCCTACTATTCTTCTAATAGTGAAGTGCAAGTGTATGGTTGACACTCCTCTGTAATAATTCGATTTTTCTAATAGATTGGATTTGAGTAGACTGAGAAGGCATTCATATTTCCCCGCAAAATGTTCTTGAGATATTCTTCCGTATGCGTTTACACAATTTTTCTGTACGTGTGCATATATATTAATGATGTTTTACTTATAAATATTTCTAACGACAAAACATTTTCAAATAATTAATTTACGTTCTAAAAATATTTTTTAATGAGTATTCATTGAAGAAATGAATCTATATCAAGCAATAAGGAATGTTGATATGCACTCGATAATGTCCGCGTAGTTATACGATCGGTTTACTAGTCAAAAAACGAAAGACAAATCTCTACATGACAACAATACATCGTCAGGTAGAGGTCTTAAAATATTTGACAGTATACGGTGTGGGTTTTGCTCATTATTGAAGGCCGTACGATGAACAATAGTTACTTACATCCACGTCACTCTGGCCTCGGATTGATATTAGTTTTATTGACAGTCATACCAAATATCATTTTTTATACAAATACGTGAACACAGCTACTGACTGTATTTTCTTTTATAATAAATTCAACATTTTTTCATCGTTATTTTGTTGTGATCTTAACTCAATATCAATATAGTGTGAAGTTGATCCTTTTATAGGTTATTAGAGGATTGAGATATACATTTGATGTCTCATTCAAAGAAGCAAGCGCATGTGAAAACACAAAAGAGCATTATCACGCAACACTAACAGAATGCCCACCAGCTGACGGTGCACAAACAGTGAGTACTATCCGTGAATTCATGTTCTTTAACCACCATTGACAATTTGTAAATCTTTCAACTTTTTTTTTATTAAAAGTAAGCACCTTTTTAATTCGGTTTTAGGAAGAAAAAAGAAACACCTTAGCAAGTGAAATATATACAGTTTAAAATACGATATCTCAGCTGTTTTTCAGACAAGCTGATGTATACTGATATTTCCTTAGAAACTTTCAAACTACTACGTATTTACATTTATTACAGTTAATTTTCAGCATGATAAATTAGCAGCAAAACTCTTACAAATAAAGATATATAACCATGTTAATAAAATAATAGAAATTAAATAATGGTATTCGTTAAAATTGATAATATTTAAAATGGCGATAAGAATGATAAAGATGTATGTATACATGAACGCGAATCGCCTCTATCATCATCGAAATTCGACCTCATTGTAGATATACAAAACATCGTTTTATTTATTTCCATCGAGATTGGACCAGATATTCAAACTCAGAAAATAAGATCTAACCTCTTTGATACAAATTACATTTGTTTCCTTTTGCAGATGCATTTCCATTGTTCAGTTGTCGATGTTGCCTGGGAAACACCCAGATATACCACAACATGTACCATGAAATAAGTAAGTACATCCATGAAATAACTAAGTACATAGGTATAACTGAAATGTGAACTTTCATACGTACGTTTTAATTTAGAAGGTACATCGTTCAAGAATTTATAATAATTACAACAATGTTTAAGATAATGTTCTACGCAAACACTGAAATTAAAATAAATACAACACACAGTACATATCTTGTGGTTCAACTAATGTTGTTCTGAGTTCGAATCCCGCACGTGGCAGGTGAACTCGACTCCAATCTTAATTGACGAAGTGTCTCAGGTTTCTTCGCCGTCAGTCAGTCAATAAAAATTGTCCGCCACGAAATAGCACAATAGTGTCGAATGTTGCTTTAAACACCAAACAAGCAATCGATCAATTTTAAAACTGTGAAATTGATGACAAGGAAGCGTCTCGACTAAGGAGTTTTGAATATACATGTGTACTGCTTAACGGCTGCAGAATAGAGTTTGTCCGGGGAATTGTAATCTTCTTGTATATCAACAGATTGATTGTATCGTTTATATCTTTACGATATACTTTCTTTAGATGGTTTGAAGTGGAAGAGTAAATTTGACTACTCATAATTTGATGGCATTTTTAATGTTCATTGAAATGAGAAACATGCTGTACTGGAAAGTTAAATAATAATGATTTTCCGTTTAAGTAAGCTGGACTAAATTAAAAATTCTGTAAACTAATATTGTAACAATAATTCATCTCGAGTTATCCTTTTCGTTTCAGAGAACAAATGGAAGAAGACTCCAATTCATGGAATAAACATTTACCATTGTTTTATATTCTGACTTTACGATCAAGTATTATACATTATTAAGTACACCAGTCTTAATATGTGAAAGAAAAAACAAATAAAATAATGTATGTTATTGTTTTTGAAAGGAATTTTTCTCATTTCCCTAAATTGTTCCCAATTATTATTTAAGAATTGAATGCTTCTTTTTGTAACTTCATTGGGATGTAAAAGCGTTGACCAAAGTATATTCCGCGCTTCATTCAAAAATTGTGCGCACGGTCAACGCTTTTACAGCCCTATGAAGTTACAAAAAGAAGCATTCAATACTTATAATTACATATTTTAGATAGGATAATGAAAACACGATTTTTATCAAGTTTTTATTTAATTTACCTGTGCACTTTATTGTAGGACCTCGTGTCAAAATGAATGATACATTTTATTGTGTAATGAAGTTGATTAAGGAATAACGCGAGATTGCAGTGAATACGAATAACGCATTATAATGAAACATACATATATAATTAAGCGTCTTAACCATATCTACACCAAATACATTAACAGTTTTTATTACTATATTGAGTAATTTATATACAACGTAGACAGCAATGTGTTTGAATATTACATGGTAACCGCTATAGGTTAAGGATTGGTGACTATATTTGTCAAAATCAAGTAGAAAGATATATTGCAGTATAAAATACATGTATAGAAGGTGAATACTTCATGGGGTGCGTAACTACCAAGTATTGGTTAAACAGAAATAAAATGCTTAAACAATAATTTGATACATTCATATTGAAGTAGTGTCGTCGTCACCAGCCGTTGTTCACGACAAAACAAGTTAATATGATGAATATTACCGTGGCACACTCTAATTTGATAAACCCAAGGTTTGATCTCAACAAGATATCGTATGAAAATGCACAAGAAGCGACACTGGGCCTATCCCAACTAACCACTGGTATTGGCGACACTAAGTTTTCCTAATATATACATGTACATTGGTCTCATCTCAATTTGGGAGTGAAAGGTCTTTTTTTAGATTATTCTTTGCTTTTGCTTTATCAATAACACACTCACATAAAAAACAAGCATATCTATTCATAGGAAATCATCCTACCCAAACTATCGTATTTCTATTATCAGCGAATCGGAAAATCTGTGTCAGAATCCATACTTGACATAGATTGGAAAAAAATCCCCTTTTTTTGACATTAATTATCTATTAAGTCTGTTTGTTTTGTTTACACATCGTTGTCAACATAATGGAATTTTATGCGACTTTCATACAAGTGAGAGGTTTATCTAGCTATACAGCCAGGTTTAATCCACCATTTTCTATATAACAAAATTCCTGTACCAAGTCAGAAATAGGCCAGTTGTTATCCATTCGTTTGATGTGTCTGAAATTTTGATATTGCCATTTGATTAAGGACTTACCGTTTTGAATTTTCCTGGGAGTTCGATATTTTTGTTTTTTTTTTAAATTTCTACATAATGTGCATGTGCTTTAAGTTACTTGTTTGTTTTAGCCCCATATGACCACAAAGGGACAAGCAAATACCGAACACAATAACGTGCAAACCATCGCAGGTGGAAAATAGAAAACATCAACAAAACTTACAAAAACGAACCAAGCTGTTTTCTCCATCTTTTGCACATGATTTTCTATTAGATATTATTGGCTTTGCACTAGATTTCATTAACTGCGAGTACCCTTAGCGCTGTATGTGTCTTAAGTGCTTTTGTGCTTTGTATCGTTTTGATGAATTCCTTTCATGTGATTTTTATAGTGTTTGTTAATTGATTTTCGGACGTAGTCTAAGCTTTTGTATCTTCCGCATCGAGCTATATCTAAGCAATTTCGCAATTTGTAGATAATACAAAAGGAAATGCCTGTACCTAGTCAGGAATATGGCATTTTTGATGTGTTTGAGATTTTGAATTTACCATTTGATAACGGACTTTTCGTATTGAACTTTCATTGGAGTTCGGCATTTTTGATATTTTACTTTCCCTTAAACGGCCGGAACAAAGACTTGCCGATACAGTCAGTATAATGTGTCTAAGGATGTTAACTGCTCTTCCTACAGACTGTTGACACCTCGATGTTGTGAGTTATACCATATTAAAACTCTTAGTAAACGTGTAGCTATGTAAAATTCAAATGTTATCTTTTTGAATATAGATGCAATACTTGCTGGCGGTTGTTAAATATGACTAATTAGCCAATCAATCGAATCACATGTTGTGTTGGAAAGGATAGAGTACTTTTATATACCATTTAAGTCATATCTTTACTTCATACTTTATTCTCTTTTACCTTTAAACATATTAAAAGTTTCAAAATTAACGAGTTCATCTTACCATAAATATCTATGCATGGGGACAGAAACCTAAGTGTTTCAATAATTCAACTGCCTGTAAACTACAAATTTATAGAAATGAACATGAATCAACAAAAGTATTTAATTTCAATACAAAAAGGCTGACTACTAAGCTGGCGATACACTCTGTTCCGAAACGTCATACAGCAGTGACATCGACCTAGCGGTTAAAAAAAGAGTTATCAACGATTACGAGCGTTTTGGCAACACAAGGATAAGAAAACTGGCGCTCAAGTCAAAACAGGTGGGATAGTAACGATATAAATCACTGAGTATTGATAATTTTGAACGATTAGTTTAAATCTTAACCAAATTATCTTCGAACGTTTTGATCATATATCGAATTAATGAACTTTTTGCCGACATTCTGGTTCATCTAACTTGAGCTTGATGTTTAGTAAAGGAGCCAAAAGACCTAAGTGTAACACCACTGTAGAAGAAAACCAACTATAAATTGTTTGATCTAGTTATATCGTTACTAGCACAATCACAACTTTCATGATGATAAATGACAATAAGGACTTACTAAGAGTAAAATACATTCAAGAAATAATTATTTCGTGACCAATTCTATGCATATGTTACCATGATTACACATTATATTGTCGACATCGACAAATATGATGCCTACCTAAAGTTGAAATGACCATAGAGCATGGCATGAAAGCACTATGTCGATTTTGATATAGATATTTATAACTTTTTATCTTTCAATGCGTCGCTGTTAGACATGTTTACATAGAAAGACAGCATCAAGAATTCAATGAAGTTCAACCGTTCTTGAAACCCAAACATTTCACAATTAAAAAGTGTACAAATATATGAGGACTTACTTTGAAAATTATTCTATAGAATTTCCTAGCGACCAACATCTGGGCAAACACCAACAAAATGTCAAATTTGATCTCCAGTTTCGTTCAAAATACAATTAACGAAAACAGCTTATCAAAAAGATACCAGGCTTATAATTTGGTAGTGCATCGACACAGTGATGGTAAAATCTCACCATCGACACAGTGGTGGTAAAATATCACCAACAATACCGGGGTACTAGTTTCATAATATGGTTCGCCAGACGGGCGTTTCGTCTGCAATTGGCGCTGAAAATTTCTGAACTAGAAAATAAAGAAACCACAGCTATGCATTTACAACAAATTTGACAATAGCGGTAATCTCAGAATCAAATCTATGACAAACATTACGATTTAAGTTTTGAATTTTTAAAATTCGCTCCTTAGTAGCAAAATACCAACTTCACCCGTATATGAAGTATACATCTCTTAATTCATACGATATTCAAAAGCTTGCAGCCACTACTAATTAGAAATAAAAAGATATGTTATACTTGCCAATGAGACAACTCTCCATCCAAGTTAAAATGTGTAAAACGTAAACAGTTATTGGCCAAAGTACATCCTCAACAAAGACGCTTTGATCACACATAACAGAAAGCTTTAGAGGGTTCCAAAATGACTAGTGTAAAACAATTAAAACCGGAAATCCAACGGTCTAATCTATATATATAAAAAAAAACTAGAATCGAAAAACGGTTATGAACCACATCAACAAACGACAACCACTGAACAATAGGTTTATGACTTCGGACAGTTACAGCGGGTATAAACGTTTTAACAGGCGCCAACCTTCACCCTAATCTGAAACAATACAACATAGATAGACACACTTTAAAAACAATATCAATTGAAATGGCTTAACTCAAACAAAAAGACACATAAGCAAAAACAAGGACTATAGTAAACATACACTGCACCAATAAATGTTGATATATCACACAATAAAAATAAAATACAATATTTAATTAATAAAATGGAGATGTAAAACAATGTCAAAAAGACAATTAACAATATACTAATTTTGTTTTTCTGGAATACAAAAATATTATATAAAACGTAAATAAATTTGTTGGTTATAGTATGAAAACAGATGTGAAAATTCATCGTCATAATACTTACTTTCTTAAGTACCAAGGCCTGGTAGACAAATAGTACCAAGGCCTAGTAGACAAATAGTACCAAGGCCTAATAGACAAATAGTACCAAGGACTAGTAGACAAATAATCAGTGTCTACTTCAGAAATAGTACAAGATCGTCTTGAGTTATATATTCGAGGTGTTTACCCTTGTATTTATATTTCACTTAATTTGTTGACGTCTTTGCCAATTTATTATCAACTACAACACTTTTTTAGTTGGCGTCTACGTTATATTTAATTTTATGTTTGTTTGAATTTATGAGTCAGGAGTGTTGTATGTCTGTGATACATGGTTCGTGATTCTTATTCTTTAGTTTTCTATGTTGTGTCATGTGTAATATTGTTTGTCTGTTTGTCTTCTTCTTTTTTAGCCATGGCGTTGTCAGTTTGTTTTCGATTTATGAGTTTGACTGTCCCTCTGGTATCTTTCGTCCCTATTTTACAAAGTTTTAACTGCTCGATCCTAATTATTGTCACATTAATCTATTATATAAATACGAAGATGTGGTATGAGTACCAATGAGGTCCATCCAAGTCAATTTGTCTTCGACTTTTTAAGTTTGAATATCCCTTTGGTATCTTTGTCACTCTTTTACGTTATATTTGTTATTCTCGGGATTATTCTCTGGGATTTTGTCTGATGCTTGGTCCGTTTCTGTGTGTGTTAGTTACATTGTAGTGTTGTGTCGTTGTTCTCCTCTTATATTTATGCGTTTCCGTCAGTTTTAGTTTGTTACCCCGATTTTGTTTTTTGTCCATGGATTTATGAGTTTGAACAGCGGTATACTACTGTTGCCTTTATTTACGAAGAGAAAACATTGTTTGAAGGGAACAACCATCTAAGTAACATCAGAGTTGTTATTGAAGGGAAAAACCATCTAAGTAACATCAGAGTTGTTATTGGCTATGACAAAATTAATTTTAAGAGATTGTTCTTCTCGACCTACTAATTTTTCTTTAAATGATTTGTAACAAGTCAGGAATATGACAGTTGTTGTCTGCAGTCTGTTTTTCTGTATGTTGGCGTTTGATTCTGTTGTACATCTGTGTTTCGGTTGTTTCGTTGTTTTCCTGGTTTAGTTAATGCGTTTCCCTCGGTTTAAGAGATATCAGGATTTGTTTTTGAATACGCTTGGGTCACACATTTACGAGTTTCCATTCCATCCTTCACAAAACCATTCCCGATTAAAATTTGTTAAAATTCAGATCAAGATTCTGTGAATCTTGGCAGGAAATTCAAAAGTTCTGTAATTATCGGGACTGTGAAGTGAGTATTATTACCGAATTTCATATCACTTACGGAACTGTTCTGGAACGTTTTCTGCAAAAACGGTTCGCATTCAGGAAGCAATCTGAACTCAATCGGCAAAAAAGCACTTGCAAATGTATCCAGATCATGTCCGTTTCACAGGACACCGTCCAGAAAACACAGAACAGTTACGATTTTGATCAGATATAGCACGACTAGACAACATCGGCTGAGTTTCCCCGAATGTTACGGGACTCACTGTCAGGGATGGTTGGCCGACCTCTCCGATCCGTAAGAATCTGTTACGAAAGTATTCTACAGCGTTCAGGCAATGATCGAACATTCCAGATCATTGAGGATAGTCATCCGATATTTTCCTCTTTTCGTGTTTTAGCGTTGTCTGATCTTAAAGGGGAGCAAATAATCGGCACTGTGTGAACATCACATTAATCGACATATGACTATACACAGCGATATACTACTGTTGCCTTTATTCATGCATCGACTATCTTTTATATTTATCTTTTTCGTTATAGAAAAAAATATTTCCATTCTTTACATATTTTGCAATCAGAAAGGAGTAGATCCGGTAAGGACCGATTTTGGCCTCAAATTTCAGTTTCATCTGACGAAAGATTTTGACCACTTTTTAAACACTTAAGTGTCTATTTCATATGATGCAATTAATTTATGCGAAAGATTTTAACTTATTTAGTCATTAAAAACGATCCGATTCTGGCTCAAATATGAGAAATCTACCAAATATGCGAAAAAATGTCACTTTTCAGATGGTTTTTGTCAAAAACGAAAGTGGCCGCATCCGTGTTCATCCTCAATCTTGATATATGTTATGTATTATCATAAAATACAACTTCCATTTCAATATTTTGGATGAACACGAATGCGGCCACTTTCGTTTTACACGGAAACCGTCTAAAATTTAACTAAAATGCTGGAATTGTGAAGATTTCAGTAATTTAGCATGACTTAATGGTGCTAGTTCTCGATATATGTGCATTGTATTGGCAAAAGGAGCCCATATTTATGTAGCAGAACCTTTCTACTATCCAATAAATGACTAAAAGTTTACATTTTAACAATTTTGTAAAACTGCTATATTTTGGGGCCAAAAAGGGGTCTTACTGGACCTACTCCTTTAGAAATAACCATGGCTTAAATACACTAATCAAAGATACCAGGATAAAAGACAGCTGTGAATTCATACACGTAGTGTAGAAATTTAGTGTAAGTAATTAAACAGTCAAATGTATTGACACGACAATTGAGCACTAGTGGCATTTAGAATAGGAATTCAATTTTGTTATTAAACAAACATGATGTTTGTACTTCTATGGATATTGCACAATGACACTACTTCTAACGACATTGAACGATGACTTGAGATAAGACATTATTTGTTTATTCATACTTGTACAGAGATTTAAGACAAAGGGCTTAACGTCATTGATAGTCCTTATCTTTATATATATAAATCGCGACAAATCACTGGTTTAGCATACTATTAAAGTTTTGAAAATTCATTAGAACGTTCACTACTGTTGAATTTAAGATGATCAAAATTATCTTATTGGGTGTTTTAGGAATGGTCGTTTGCCAACCCTCACTGCCGGGCGGATGGCACACATTTCGAGGTCATTTAGGGGTTGATATCCTCCTAGCATGCAAAAGTAAACTAGAATCTGAAAATTTTGCAGTGCATAATGTTATACCAATGGACCCCATTCTCGAACAGGTACAGTATATTTATATTTTTTTTCTTTCTAAATACAACATTTTAATTACTTCCCTTTGGTTCTTTGTCATATTTGTGAATACGCCTTTCAATACAAGATGTCAATAATAAAACATATAGTCTTTTATTCATTTGATTTTATATGTCATATTTTCTATACGTTGTTTCAAAAAATTCAAATAAACTCATCATAGATACAAGGATTGAAATTTTGTATTTGAATCAGACTGGCGTTTCGTCTACAAAAGACTCACCAGTGACGTTCAAATGAAATAACGTTAAAAAGGTCAAATAAAGTACGAAGTCAAAATTATGTACCTTACCACAAGCGTTTGCTACATATACATTTTTGTTGACGCGTGTTACTTGAATAGTCTTCTTCATGATCAGATACGTGTGACGACAAATTTTTGAACGACAGAAACATTAAACGCGTCGGAGCTTAAGGTAAATCAGGTAAAACTTGGAGAGAGGAGTTTGTTAAATTATAAATCTAAGGTCAATAAAGCTTAACAAAGAGAAATAACTCAAAAGACCTAACTTTCATAAACGGAAGTTATGTAAATAAATTTGTTTGTAGCAAGTAAACAAGTCATGTGACCCCCATCGTTTTACATTCTGAAATAAGACTATAAAGAGCTATCTTCCCATACTTGATATTTATATTTTATCGTTTAGTTTTCCTTCTATCACACAAAGTTAGTATTTACATGTGTATAATCTATACGAAACCTGAAATTTTGCACAACATCTGGCTAGAAGAAAAGTCTAAGATAAAGTGAAATGAGGGACATGTCCTATAGATAAAATTTAAAAGTATTATCATAATTGCATGGATTCAAGCACATTTTTTCCACTTTGGACTTTGCTATAGTAGTAATGTATATAATAATTAAAATATTTAAGAAGTATTTTTCTTCCAGGTTGTTGCAGGGTACAATTACAGATTTAATGCAACAGTAGAACAGGTTAATCACAAGGTAAGATTGTTTTTGTATTCAATCTTTAAGAAACTGCAAAAAAATAATACAGAAACCTAACTTTTGATTTCGAAGTGATGTCTTTTTTAAAGAATTATTAGTATGACTGATGATACAGCTGTGAACGAAGCTATGGATCAGCTAAAAGACAACGTTGAATTTTTTAACACTTCGTCAGTTTACTATTTGTAAGTGAAACTTTTTATGCACCGTATATAAGTAATTCCATATTAGAACATGGTTTACAATACTGGAAACCTAGATAAAATACGATGCAAGCATAACGTCTTTCTGTTGTCGTGTTTCATCTTAAAATTTCATTTAACAGGATCTACGACAAACGAGTTAATCATAATATCATATTGTTAGCTAACAATATTGAGGTAGTAATATACCTGTTATGTGTAAACACTACAAAACTACTAAAAAAAACTATATTGGTTATTCAATGTGGTTTATTTTATGATTGGTCCCTACAAACATTACATTTGATCTCTTTGTCTGTAATAAGCATTTATTAAACGCTATTATTTATGCAAAAGACAAAACATTTGACCAAAGGCAATACATTTGTATTTGATTTTAAAAACTATATGACAATTTCAGGCCATCACTTGTGAGTTCCATCTCTTCAAAGACTTACAACAACATGTAGAAGTCGCATCACATAACTGTCCTACTCATACGTAATGTAAGTCAATACGTGGTAGATAAATAAAGGCAGCAGCAGTAAACTGGTGTTCAAAAGTCATTTAAATCTATTAAGAAAACAAATCCGGGTTATAAATAATATATAAGAGGAATCAGGAACACTGAATTGCAACAAAAACAAACCCCAACACAATAGAAACGATGTATTTGATAAAATGCCTTATTCCTGACTTGGTACAGGACATTTTAAGAAAGGAATATGGTGGGTTAAACCTAATTTTATGATTATTTTTATATTTTTCTTATCAAAGAGAAAGTGTAACAGAGTCATTTTATTTGAGCTCGAAAATATTAATCTTTTAAAAAGTAGAATAACAAAGTATCGATCTCCAAAGAAAATTTAAAACGGAAAGTTCCTTATCAAATGTCGAAATCAAAAGCTCAAACACATTAAACGAATGGATAACAACTGTTAAATTCCTGACTTGGTACTGGAAAGTGTCCTTCAAATGTTCATCAGACATTAGTCGGTCAGCTATTATCATGTATATTGTTCACTCTTTTTGTTTTGTATTTAGTTGAATTAAAGTTTATGTACATTTAAGTGGATTGCAATATTGTATGCTTGTTTATTTATTCCCAGACTTACAAAAGTCTTATTCATTTTCAGATGAGTTGATATCCAGAACTGAACGATGATTGACTCCAATATAATCATATGGGCAGAACACAACTGTCTATTGCTTCAAAATAAAAATGAACTAAATGTCGCCTTTTGGTTTTGTTTCGAAACTTTCCATGAGGGGCAAATAAAGGCAAGAATAGTATTCTATTGTTCAGTAAATCAATTGAGAGAAAACAAATCCGAGTTACAAACCAAAACCGAAAGAAACCCATCAACTATAAGAGGAAAACAAAGGGACAACAGGAACACCGAAGTACAACCAAAAAAATAAACCGTCAACACACATATCAACTTTTAATAACAACTGCCATATTCCTGACTTGGTAAAGGACTTTTTAAGAATAAATGGTTTAATGGCTAGCCAAACCTACTTCTTTATGAAAATGTAAAAAAATTATTGCTAAAACACTACGTGTCAGAAGTACAACGCAAACTCACGCAAGGATATTCGTAAGATAGGAACTCACATACTGTTAAAATTAACTTAATTATAATTATCTGAAATTGTATTATCTGCACTGTAAAGAATAATTCATATACCTTTGTATATTATCATGATTATGCATTAAGTTTTTTGAAAAAAATTAAGCCAATTCGAAAAAAAAGAAACGCACATACAAATAATATAATAATCGACAAAACATGCAAACCACAGATCAACAACGAACATATTCAATCAAGGACAAATCCACAGGATATCAACAGCAGTGACGCGTTTATGTAACTAACATGCATTCTCGAACTTTATACAATTATTTTTTTCCAATATTCGTCCTGAATATTATTGAGGTTTGTCCAAGACACGATGTTGTGTCGATATCGATGATATCGATAATATCGATTCTATATCAATACACCACTTTTCGTATGTATGTTGTTATGTTCACATGGTCTGAATCCTCTGTCTTGAATGTTGATATCAAATTGATATCGACAAGCATTCCATATTCCTAAATCTCTGTCTTTGTTGTCGATATCGACCGAATCGATATCGACAAACATCCCATAACTTGAACAACAGCCTGAAACATGTGTCTTGGTTGTCTTTATCGACGATCGACAAACATCCCACAACTTAAACAACGGCCTGAAACCTCTGTCTTGGTTGTCGATATCGACAAACATTCCATAACTGGATCAACGGCCTTAAACCTTCGTCTTGGTTGTCGATATCGATATCAACAAACTTTTGTCCTCTTTGTGCCCTTCTTTTTAGATAGTCCTGGGTTGTCAACACTTCTTTTAAGATTGTGTTTTTTTTCTCCTTTAATGTATATCCATATACCATGTATCATCGGGGAGAGGTTTAAAATTTTCTATGTCGATATCGAATCGATATCGTATCGCTGTTGTCGAAATCTACGATATCGACGTCTTGTTTGTTCATACATTTTTTAATTCAAAAATTTTTGATGTCGATTCGATATCGTGATGTTATTGTCAATAGGTATTTTCATGCTATCTTCATTCGTCGATATCGTTTATCGTAGAGAAATTGTCGATATCGGCAGTGTGTTTTGCCACGGTGTATTCGTTTGTCGATATCGATTCGAAATCGTGCCGACATTGTCGATATCGTCGATATCGACATCTTGTTTGGTCTTGGACATGTATGAAACAATTTTCGTGACAATAATGTTATGGAAAGGCAATTTTATAATTATTTAGACACAAACGATAAGACATAACAGAGTATCCAAACGAAACAATAACAGAAACATCAAAATTAAATACACGAATGCTGAATGTACAAGCATCGAGACACACTGCACAGCAATGCAAATTCCCAACCAGGGTAACAATCATATTCGGGTAATTGACAATGATAGTACAGACCGGCAATTTTATAATTATTTGGACAACAAACGATACAAAAAAAATGGAACTGTACAGTTTTGAAATGTAAAAACGACTGTATGATTAGTAAATTTTATCAAACAAATTACGGTTTACACATAAGGATTACACTCCATTCTCTCATACATAAGAAACAGTTTTCGGTGAACTACAGAACCACAGTCGGAAGAAAAAAATCAATAGCAGTAAAGTGTTAACAAAAACGATGCGGATTAAATAAAAACACAATTTATGACGAACTCTAGAAAAAGTAATTTGTTAAAAATAGTTTTTAGCGGAACTTGAAGTTTAATAAAGATTGTAACTCATACGAGTTAGTCTACATTCAGTCTACTTTTTTCCTGAGTTAATAAACTAAACTATACAGTCGAAACAGGAAAGAAGTTGTTGTTTGTTGATGAAATCATTAATACCAAAAAAATATCGAATCTAGATAAGATAAAAAAATAAGGAGATGCGTTATGATTGATAAATAACTTTCCACCAAAATGCAAATGAAGTGGACGTGGGTGTCATCTTTTATGAGAAAAACAATGAGGAAAACCTGAACCGTAGAATCGGCAATTATAGACCCCGACTTCAAAAATCTCTGAAATATGTTTTTTATTAGTTATAGAGTAGTTTAGATAAGATACGAGTACATTGCCAATTTGGGGGTTGGATAATTATTTGTAACTTTTAGGGCTTACTGTGAGATTTATATCAGAGGTAAAGAAACATAGCATAATGCTATTGGTGTCAGAAAGGCTGCAAAGGGATTGGCAGTTAAAAACCTGTAAAAAAGCTTCAAATGGTGAGGGTCACTGCAATCAGGAAGATTAATTAGTCTTTGTCTTATTAAATGTAGTTGACCTTTAATAGATATTGTGCAATGATTTTACAATGATACATAATTATCAAACAGGCTGTATATTTTATTGATTTAAACGACACCAATCAAAAACAATAATATAAATAATTGCGAAAAATTGTTACCCATTTGATCTTCTGTAATTTTGAAATGATCTCCAGTCGAACCATACCATAACAGTTTTAAACTGGCATATTAGTGCAACACCTATATGTATCTAATGGAGGTTTATAAATTTTCACTGATTACACTAGCATTGTGTGCTATCAAAACTGTAGATTGTTCACATTTTAGGGGTGGCATTATAACTTGGAAACCTCTTCACACTCAGGTAATCTTATTACAAATATAGTTGATATGATGATGATGTGAAATTAGCCGCCAGCTCGTTATTTGTTATTTAATATCTAATATTCAACTGACCATCCGGTTACATATTCAGATTTTATTTGTCAAAATAAAAAAAAAAAGAATAATCTGTTACCCAAAGTCAATACAGTATATACGAGAAAAAAGAGAAGTAGATCAAATACAAACGGCTTTTTGGTATTATTACTTTAATAGTATTGGTCATTTTAATCTTGTATTGAGTTCATACGTTGGCGGTCAAGTTTAACTGTATTGGCTCGAGGTGTTTGATGCGTACAAAAAACATGGATCAATTACCCTTTTTATAAAATGAAAGTCAAATATCCCCAAGATTGATAATATGCAATGAATTACCTTTTAATTCATCGGTAAATAGTCATTTGATCTTCCATCGAAATTACTTCGCCAACGCATGTAAACAAAATAGCAAGGGCTAGATTAGAAATCCGTGAACTAGTGTTGAGGATCATTGCTTTCACAAACGGCACTTTTCATGACCACCGATATTATATATAAAGAGTCTTCATTTGATGTAAGTGTAAGGCATATTAATTATTACTATAGTTAAAAATGTGCAATAAATACTTCAATATGTATTATGGAATGAACACTCAGAGATATAATATTTTATGGGTTACAATTCTTAACATTCACATGCCTACAGTTCATAATTGTATGTTCCCAAAGAAAAAGATAGTATAACATATGAAAAGTAGCAATAACTCTAACATCAAACTTGTTGAAATATGATATTTCGCGTAATGCACATCATCCCTTTTCTAACACCTTTTTGAACAATAACCCAGTAGTTTATCTTGTACCAAGACTGCTAGTAAAATGATTTTATTTGTATTTGAACTGTATTGACGACCAATTCCAAGAAGCATGGGATTGTATTAATTGGGCAATTTAAGGTATTCTAAGTCATTGGTTTATCAAATTTTCCACATATCAATTTTTGAATTTGATAATATCTTTAATCAAATAAGACAAACAGTGTCATCATTATGATTCATAAAGATTACATTCATTGACTTTTACAGATGATCTTAAATTCAAATTTAATACCAATATATGTTTTTAAGAGTCTATAGGAAACAGCTTACCAGCACATTGAAAATTCGTTCCAAATCGATCTCAACAAGAACCCCACAAAAAACAGGAGGTGATATCGGGTGCCTATAATCGTTTCGTCCCCGAGGGTATCACCAGCCCAGTAGTCAGCAGTGTTGACATGATTATCAATAATGTGGTCATTTTTATAAATTTCCTGTTTACAAAACTAATTTTTCGAAAAACTAAGGATTTTCTTATCCCAGGCATAGATTACCTTAGCCGTATTTGGCACAACATTTTGGAATTTTGGATCCTCAATGCTCTTCAACTTTATACTTGTTTGGCTTTATAAATATTTTGATATGAGCGTCACTGATGAGTCTTATGTAGACGAAACTCGCGTCTGGCGTACTAAATCGTAATCCTGGACCTTTGATAACAATTCGAATCAATTAATAACTCAATTGCCATCATAATGATACCAAAGTCAGAAAATCATAGAAAGGAATTATATATCTAAATAACCAAAGGAAAAAAGAATCTTCGTTAGCCGAGTGGTCTAAGAATACGATTTACTCTATACATAGCTTGTGAACACTTAGAGCTGTGCCGTTTACACGCGACTTCTATTAGAATTGACTGACATTGGCAGTTTTCCTACTGAAGGTCCGTGGTCCTCTCTTTTATCACTCTCACAAAAAAACATGACAACTGCAGGAAATCACAAGATTTTTTAAAGTTGTGTTCAACGCCAATCAGTCAATGTAAGAAAACAATTTAAAAAATATTATTACTCAGGCATCATATTTATAGAAAATGTTAACTTGTAAATAATCAAATTAAAAACAGGACTAGGAAGAATGAGTAGTTGATGCACAAATGAGGGAATGCCAAAAAAAAAACACAACTTCATAACGACAAAGCAGGATAAGTAAAGTATAACTTAGTGTTTGGTGGGAACATTGTAATGACATAGGTGGATTTAGAGGGGGCCAGGGGGTCCGACCCCCTTTTCTGGTTGATTCTATAGGGAATCACTAAATCATGACTGGAGAGGCCCCCCTCTTAGGCAGTCAGTGGGCCCCCCTTTATGTTGCTTAGTCTTTATTTTTCTATATGGTGTCTTGTGTACAACCATTTGTCTGTTTGTCTTTTTCTTCTTAAGCCATGTTGTTTTCGATCCTATGAATCTTGTATCCATCGCACTTTTTATAAATTATTTTAGAGGAAACATGCCACTAAGATTAGCAGTTTAAACTTCTTTTTAAAAGCGAAAATATTAGGGTTCAGTATAATCAGGAAGAACAGATACATAATACATGTGATATAGATAGTTGTAGTATTGAATGACATATTGAACATATTTTGATATGAGTTAATGATTTGCAAATTTAATTTAAATTGCACATTATTTTTTGGAGCATGAAAACCTGTAATCTATCTTTTATCAATTTAAACGATACGTATCACATATAATTGATCACAATGTAGTACAAAAATGTTACCCGAGTGGATTTTATGTTATTTTAGAATAATCGACACGCTCTTCGGCATTACAATGTTAACCTCAAATATTAATGCAACATGTCTAAGAATCAGACAGAGGTAAATAAAATTTCCCTAGTAACACAAGTATAGTGTGTAATCAAAACCGAGCGAAAAAAATTAAACAAACCCCGAAGAAAACATTACAGCTACAAGAGGAAAACAACGGAACAACAGAAACACTGAACTGCTGTCCACAATTTTTATTGTAAAAAACTGCAGTTATTTATTTCTGCAGTTCAAGCTACTTTTTAAAAAGTATAAATAATGACATTTACTGTAACCCGGAAAAACAAATAGACTTTTGTCGTATTGAATAACCGTTTGAACTCATATCAATATCACTTAAATATTGTTTACTACATGAAAACCTGTGAAGTCTTTTTAATTATTTATATAAAACGTACCAAATGTCAAATAGTTCAAAATTTTGAAATACATCAGGAGCCTTTTATTCAGTGCTTATTGTTTGTTGCTGTGTTACAAATTTTGTTTTGATTCATTATTTTGAACATAGATTAAGCTTTTCGTTTTTTCGATTTGAATGTTTTACATTTGTTATTTTCGGGACTTTTACAGCTGAATATTCGGTATAGGATTTGCTTATTGTTAAAGAGGGAAAAAAGATACCAGAGGAACAGAGAACTCATAAATCGAAAATAAATGGACAACGTCATAGCTAAAAATAAAAAGACAAACAGACAAACAATAGAACGCATGACACAATCCGGAATAGTAAGCAAATCCTGCTCCACATGTAGCACCCGTCGTGTTGCTTATGTTATAACGAATCCGATAAATAGTCTACTTCGGAAGGACACATTCATGAAAGAGAAGGGTTGTAGTTACGACGTAAGGAACATATCCGATATCATTTGTGACACGGTTATTCCATAACGGTCAACCAACTCGCGATGGCGTCCGTAAAATTTACAAAGGGATGATTCCAACTTCAAAATTTGGAGCTTTTGGTTTAATAACTTCCTTGTGTATAGCATTCCTCTATCAAAACAATCATGATATGAAATTCAAGCACGGGAATATCGTATCAATTGGGAGATATATACTCCGTATGTAGGTGCTGCTGGAATGTTCCTACTTAGAAATGGAAAGTTCACAATTAGAAAGCTGAAATCATGTCTTTTGTCGTAAAGTTTTGTTTTCAACCGACCCTCATTGTCAATTTCTAGATGTAAGTCAAGATATGAGGCCGACTTAACTGTATCTGTTGTATCCTTTATCTCTAGTTCGATGGGATAGATGCGTTCAACATAGTCATCAAATTTTGAATTATTTAGTCAAAGAACATTATCTATATAGCGGAAAGTAGGGTTAAAGAATATTGCTAACTATTTATTTTTCTTCCTAAGAAGTTAATATAAAGGCTATACGGTGGCCTATAAATTTAAATAACCATGTCACATGTTTTCTTGTAAAGTGTTGAGTCCTTGGCAATCATACTTCATCTTCTTTTTAGATAAACACTTGCACATTAAAGTTTTATACTTAATATCATTGCAACAGGTGTATTAATAAGAGGGAATTTTATAATAGTATTGTGTGCTATCAAAACTGTAGTGTTCACAGTTTAGGGTTGGTTTCAGTACATTAAAAGCAGCTCTGTTATTTTATTATTTTATTCAAGTACAACGATGGATGATCTGGTTCTATATTTAGATTTTCGTAGACGTACTACTTTTTATACTACTTTGTTTTGATATTAAAATTTTCTCACATAGTTTTCAAAAAAATTCGACGGATATCAGAGACCAGGATTGCCGTAGGCTTGAAGTACAAACATATTACAAAGCGTATGTTGTAGCTATTTTATTTCTAATTTGTGTCTGTAGAGTCGTTGAAATTGTACCGGTCGTACAGGAATTTCATGACTAGATACTGTTATATTCTGACGAAACATTATTGATCTTTTTCCTTGATTGTGATTCAGGGGTTGAAAGAACTTATTGAATGAATTGTGATTTTATACTGTTTTGTTGGTGAAAATGTTTATTGCGGTTTGACGGATCTTTAACTGCGTCCTGGTTTCAATTATATGGACGTTGCGCACGATATTGGTGTCACTTTGGAAATATGGGTTAGATGGCAGGTTATTCAAGTTCAAGCTCTTATCTTATACAATAAATAGCCATGTTATGCATATTATTCGAAAGGCAATAACCCTTAGAAATCAATAACATAGATGAATTTGTGCTTTGTCTATTTTTTTTTTGAAAAAAAATGCTCATTTCCATGCCTATAACGTCATTTTAAGGGTGTCCCGCTGTTACAATTTTGTTTTATGTGCGTCTTTGAAATCCCAGTGCGGTCTCATTAGTAAGTAGAATGGTTTAAAATTTTACAACTACATTGTATACATTTGACGTTAAATGAAGTGATAGACGTTTTTAACTTCAAGAGAAGGAAGATCGTCAGAAAAGTTTGAATAAAAAAGAGAAAAAATGTCCCAATTTGCTGCTCAACCCGTAAAAAACTTTCTGTCTTCAATTTCATAATATATAAAATACGAAAATGGATTTTAATAATATCAGAAAAATTATACATGTTCAGAAGAAGCTATATGAAGACATCATTATGTAACTGCAGTCTTATTTTAAAAACATCGTCATTTTCCCCGTGTCCAATAAAATGTCCCGATGGACAAAATAACACAAAAAATAATTCAGAGGCTTTTTATCAAACGAAATTCTACTATATCTCAAATTTGTATCACCTGGTAACTGAAATGAATGGAAAATACATTTAATTTCCTTTAAAATGATATGAAATGTACTTTAGTTTGAGTTGCAGGTAGAAAATCCGAAACGATCTAAGATGTCCAATGAAATGTCCCCGTAACCGTAATTTGACGTTCGCGTTATAATAACGTTAAACTGTATACTACTTTTTCTTGCATATTAGGCATAACATAATTTCATGAAATGGTCTGATCTATACAAAATAAAGTTCTCGTTTAATATGCATTAAAATGCAGATCTGCATTGTTTCAAGGATATAAGATGTCGAAATATTTAACTTGGATACTCCAAAAAGACAATGCTCCGGAGCTATAACAAAAAGAAAACTTACTATTGACCCACCCCCACTTTATAAAAGCAAGATACATTGAAAAGGGAAATGCAAACAAAAGTGAGATCTTCTTTATTATCCTCCTAAGCCAAATAAATAGGCAGTTAGTTTTCTCGTCTTAATTGTTTTACGTTGTCATTTCGGGGCCTTTTATAGCAGACTATGCGGTATGGGCTTTGCTTTTCAAGGCCGTACACTGACCTATGGTTGTTAATATCTGTGTCATTTTCGTCTCTTGTAGAGAGTTGTCTCATTGGCAATCATACCACATTTTTTTTTTTTTATATATATATTTCAATCATTTAACAAGACATCAAATTGTTATTTTGTGTTATTGTTGCATATATAATTCTTCGCAAAAATTAAAAATTGTTCATGTAATTAAAATTTTGTTAAAATTCAATGAAATTTTGTATTTGCACCGGCCTGAAAAAATAAAACCATATTCAGAAGCAACTTCGAAAATCTCTGTACTTTAAGCGGCATTTCACATTAGTAGAAAATGAGGTCAACGTTTGAAACTTTCCTTGGAACAACGTGAAAATCGTCGTTTTATTAGGAACGTCGTGTAACGCTAAGTGGCACCAATACTGTGCGTAACGTCATGGTCATTTTTATAAATTTACTGTTTACAAAACTTTGAATTTTTCGAAAAACTAAGGAATTTCTTATCCCAGGAATAGATTTCGTTAGCCGTATTTGGCACAACTTTTTGGAATTTTGGGTCCTCAATGCTGTTCGCCTTTGTACTTGTTTGGCTTTAAAACTATTTTGATCTGAGCGTCAATGATGAGTCTTTTGTAGACGAAACGCGCGTCTTACGTATTAAATTATAATCCTGGTACCTTTGATAACTATATTCATCCATTCATATAATCGGGTTCTACTAATTGGTGATGTCACAAATACTTCACTAAAAGACGCAATTTGATAAAATCATCTTTTATCTGAAATAATTGGTATGTTTTAAACAAATTTTCACTACTTTATTACAGTGATTTTATTTTTACACATATAAGGCCCAAATTATGAGTTCATAGATGGTGGACACATTGAGTATTCTATCAAGTCAAACGTCTGTAAATATTTTGTCATTAGTTGCCGCGTCCCTTTATATTGATTAAAGAAGATTTGGCATGAGTGTCAATGATACATTTTCCAAGGCACACTTGGTAAATGTAAACCGGCATAGGTCAAAGAAAGGCCTTCAGCACAGAGCCTTGGCTTACAAAGAAAGCATGCAATAAAGGTCCCCAAAAATTATTAGTGTTAAACCATTCAAACAGGAAAAGTAACGGTTTAATGTACATAAAAAACGAGAAACACTTATGAACTGCATTTACAAACGACAACCACTGAACCTTAGTTTCCTGGCATAAGACGGATGCAAACAATTGAAACAGGTTTACACGTTTCAACAGCCAATAACATTCACCCTAACCTGAAACAAAAATGTATCATCATAACATAGAAAGTGTTCATTTAATTTGTAGACATGTTACAAATTATTCGTTGTCTCCTCTTTATTTTTTTTATTTTAGAGTTTAAGAGAAATATTTATCGAAATATCAATTAGGCAACCAGGTAACTTTATAATCATTAGAGTGTGATGATGAATGGAAAGTTAGAAGCCGGTTAGTTATCAGGCGGAAACCCGGTTGAAATAGAACAAAAGAATTGAAGCTCTTTGTTAGAGGCGATAAATGTTTTCTGTAATGTTTACTATAGTAATACAATTTTTAAAAGTTAATAGAAACAAATAAAATGACAATTTTCTGCTCTATAACGAAGTATTGTATTTTAAAAACACCAGTTGCATAAGTTCAATTTATCTATGAGATAGTTAAGCAGAACAATTAGATATCAAGTCGACGACATGGGTATCTATCAAGTTGGATGAAGAAAATGCATAACCTCCGATTTATTTATTTTTTTACCACGGACGGAGAACATATCACTTAGTTCAGTTATGTTCGTTTCTGCCCTTCCAGTATGTGTCTCTAGGAAAAATTCCCCAAATGGGTACCAATTGTATTTAAAAGAGAACATCGAGTGCACCTTTCATGTTAGGGCGTGTTTTAGTTGAATATTTTGTCTTGAAAACGTATAAAGCAAGAGTATTTGATACATCATCCCGCTTCAGATTCTATCATTTTTATATATCAAGGCTACAGATTGACTTTATAACATCAAAAATTTCATAGTACTCAAAGATGAAATATATGGGTCAATTGAAATATCTTTTTAATGAATCACAAAAACAGAGAAGGTGTGTTCGAATAGCAAATTTTTACTGAAAGTACTTGACGACAGTCTTTTAAGTTGGATCTTAAAAATGCATTTTTGTGTGTGATAATTAGGGTTTATAGTCTTCAAACACTAATTTTTTTAGTCTGCCCTTCCACGAAATATTTAATTAGAATTGTTTTTAAATGTTTATAAATTTTCACAAATTCCACCTGACAACCGATAGTTTTA
Source organism: Mytilus edulis (assembly GCA_019925275.1). Classification (NCBI taxonomy): domain Eukaryota; kingdom Metazoa; phylum Mollusca; class Bivalvia; order Mytilida; family Mytilidae; genus Mytilus; species Mytilus edulis. The sequence goes on along the minus strand of CM034351.1, from coordinate 94,988,383 downwards.
AGGTTTATGTACCCTTCTGTAGCCATTTATTTACGAATTTTTCAAACCTCAATTGTATCAAAACTAAAGATATAATAAATAATAGAGATAGGCCATTTAGTACATATTCCAAGGGGAAACTTGATGCAAAGCATTATTTTTACTGTTTCATTGCATTTGATAGAAAAAGAGGACTTTGTGGCAAATAAATCAAGATTTTTATAGAAAATCCACAGCCTTGACACAAAACAAGGTACAATATATTAAACAAACAAAGCAACACATGCACAAACATAAAGACAAAACAGAATTAATTTTTCAAAACCATATATATATTTGTTCAAACAAGTGCAAATATTATGTGTTTGTTTACAACAAAGTTTAGACGGGAATTTTTGTTTAGCGAAACACATATAAGTTGACAATATACCCTCATCATTAATTCATATATGTAATACTATCGTACGTATATACATTAAATTCCTATTTAAACACAAAAGACACCTATCTTCCTGAATGTTTCAGTATATTAATAGTAACAGCCTCATACGACATTACATTCAAATTGTCTGCTGCATGTTAGATTTGTATTTTGTGTCGCTTTTAAAGTACAATCATAGGAAAAGTAAACATACATTTAAAAAGTATTTAAGTCTAAAGCAAGCAATAAACAAGAAAGTTTATTTAGATGTATATTCTCATTCTACTTTAAAGAAAGCATAGTTAGATTGATGTACCAAACTATTTCAGTTCATTCGAAATAGAAAAATGGTGAACTTCCGCGTCATTGGTGACATTAAATCTACACAAAGTGAAAAAGATGCAAATAATACCAAGAAACTTAAGGAACATGATAGTCGATTAGAAACACACAAAAAAATTTAAAAAATCGAATATTCAAAAAACATTACACAAAAAACTACATAGAAATCTTAAGATTGAGCAACCAGCCAAGTTTTGAAAAAAATCAAAGGTAATTATTGGTACTCCAGAAGGACGGTTTCAATGTTTTATTACAGGATTTGCTAATTGCGGATGATCTAATTCATTTAATTTATTCTATCAATGGGACGATATTTGTAAGATTTAGTCCGATCCAACTGTTTTTATGATGTTAGACAATATCTATCAATTATTAATTGTATAATGCTAAGATATAAACCCATTGATTTTGCTGTAATTCCGGAGTTATCTCAATTGGCACAACGACCCCAAAACCGGAAGTATTTATTGATACATTTTATAAATTATTCATGACTAAGGAAACCATATCCCTCAGGCAAAATAGACTTTCAAAAAAATTTGCTAATTTTTGCTTGTTCCTTAGAGTCATATTGCTCTAAACGTATTCAAGTATGTTAACTTCGTTGGCTTTCACACGTTTGGGTTGGAGCGTTTCTGGTAAAGATACATCCAGAACGTAAGCAATTTATTAAATGTTATTTTCATTTGATGCAACACATAACTACATCTTATGGTGGTTATCATAATGTTTCTTTTGTACTTGTCTCGCGTCCTATTACACATGTAAACTGCTCAAAACTTAGGGGGATATTGTTTCTTTGAAACATTTGGGAAAAATAATTTCCTGAAATTTTTAGTTATTCTATTTTCACGTAATGTTGTTTATCCTATTCATATACACTGCAAACCAGAACGAGTCTCGTTTTGTACCTGGTTGCAGTGTTTTTGCTAGGCCAATGATAAAAAGTTAAATATATTCGTGATCTCTAACACCCCTGCAACTTATTTGCTCTGAATTTTGTGATATGTAAAACGATATACATTAACGATAATTGTTCAAGTCTTATTAATACTTAGCTGAGTGTTCACTTTACCGAGTAGCCAACACTATTTCAAATGATTGGTTCTAATTTTTAATGAATTAATCGCATTACTCAAACTAAATATCTGTTCTTTTAATCCAGTTTTCGACATATATCCTATTGGTAGGGTAGACATATTTTTCAGTTACTTCTTTTCTATTTTTAAGTTATTTCTTGAAAGGTTATATGACTTTTGTTCTTGATTTTGAGTGCTGAACTTTTTAAAATATGAAGATATTTAAAAACTAATACTGTCCATTATGAACATAGCATAGATAAATATCATATAAAAGATTGGTCGCAGTGATTATGTATCATTAATGACAAGTCTTTTGTGGTGGAAACATAAACTGAACATTTGAAATTTGTTAAAAAGAATATAAACATTAACAGTAATATTCTGTTGTAATGACTAAGATTGAGAACAATTTGGGGAATATGTCAAAGGGACAACAACCCGACCAAAGAGCAGGCAACAACAGAAGGTCACCAATGGGTTGTCAACGCAGAATGAAAATCCTGTACCCGGAGGCGGTTTTCAGCTGGTCCCTAAATAAAATTGTGTACCAGTACAGCGACAATGGGCTTCACTCTAAACTCAAAAACATATAAATGAACTGCAATATAAAAAAATGCAAGACTAACAAAGTCCAGAGGATCCTGACTTGACATTGCGTCGGAGTTACACATGTTTTGTGAGATCTCAACCCTTTACCTATACATCTAGCTAATTTAGAAAAAAACACAACAATACGCACAGTAAAACTCAGTTCAAAAGAAGTCCGAATCCAAAGTCAGACTAGGTAACAAAAGTAACTAAACAAAATGACAATGATACATAAATTAACAAAGGACTACTAGCAGTTACTCCAGCTACAGACATCAAATAAACTAATTTGAAGATTATATCTTCATCATATGATTTCAAGCGCAATCCCTCCTGTTATGGGTTTAGTATTATACCATAATTAAATTAAATGAAAAGAACATAACCCGTATCATGAAATATTTGTTTGTCTCCTCAACGTAATATAAATATTATATTAATACCTTAAATTCTAAAATACAAAAATTCTTATTTAGTTTTAAGTACTTATATAAATCTTGGTAACTACCTTTTACACATCCATAATTATAGGTTGAAATAACTTATCGAGTAGCCTTCCGGACATCATATAGTGGAAGCCATTATTGTAATGCAGCCACCATATCTGACCGATCCTTGCTTGCAGGAGAAGGGTCGTTATTATGCTTGTCTGGATTTTCCGGTAGTATTTCTTCGATGTCTTATTATTGTACAGACTACAGCGTGGATGAGGATTGGACAACTGGCGAACGTACGGTTGTCTACACGTTTCCTGTTTCAACTTCAAATGTATACCAATTTGGGTAATTTCTATTTAATATTTTCAGTAATTTTGTTTCTTTATCACTCATTGGCACACATTCTGAAGTCCGAATTTTATAGATTGCAAAATGGCATCAGAAGTGTGTACAAAGCGGGAACAAAAAACAGTCTATCTTCTATCATAACAGCTGTATCATACCTTTCAATGCAATGATTCAATACAGGCCAGGATACATAATACAAAATAGTAAAAGTTCAGTAATAAGTTTATATTGACATTAAAAGACTTCCATATCAAAATATGATGTGCAAATCCACGAGACCAGTATTTAAGATTGGCCAATTTAAAACAAATGTGCTCAAAAGATCTTTGTTTCAAATAAAAAAATAATTGGCGCGAATATTTCATTCTGTCCTGTAAAACAGTGAAAATTTCAAACAACATTTTATTGAATCCAAGAAAATTACCTTCACCGAAAGTAGATAAACCAAATTTGATGTATATTCCCCTGTTTATAAGCTATAAACACAAGGTAACCTTAAGTTTTTGTTTGTTTTATTTAAACCTCAAATATCAAAAGAAATGTGCTTAGCACCAAAGATATATGTTTTGAAAATTTCTGTAATGAATGAAGGGATAATTTCCTGCAACTTCAAGTATTAAGATACTTTGGTCCAATCCTAATATTACTTTTGTAAATATTATTACCGAAAAAAGTGTACTGAATATATGTTTTACACAAGATAAGATGTTTTTCGAAATTGTTTATTAAAAGATGTGGAGCTGTTATCAAAAAGTAAAATCACAAAAATACTGATCTCCGAGGAAAATTCAAAACAGGATGTCCCTAATCAAACGGCAAAATCAATATGTTTATACTTTGCCCTTTACCTCGTATTTAAGGTATCAAAGTTGTTGTTGGATAACGTTGGTGGTTGGCGGTGGCAGTTGGATTATGAGAACAACAGCAAACCTAACAGTACGAAGTGATACAGGACAGATTAATTCATCTCCAATATCTGCAATGAAGCCTATTGTAAGAATGAAATATGGCTGTCAGTATTCATTACAGATACCGGGTACTGTTTAATATTTTTCATTTTAATTTAAAACTAACTTTGACATCATCCCATTTTTTTCACAGTAAACGCACACACACACACACACACACACACACACACGAACACACACTGGTAAACGTTTTTTTTCTGCAAATACATATTCTTTTTTTCTCTTTGTCAAAAATCAAGCTCAACAATGGTGGATATTTTGAACTCTGCTTCAATGAAAATATGTCAAATAGATGAGAAGACGTGGCTTGAGTTTAGATGAGACAATTCTCGATCCAAATCACAGTGTATAAAAAATAAACAATTATATGTACGGCCTTCGACACGTTGGAACCTTTTGTTTCACCGAACGGCAAGCTAAGGGTTAAAAAATGACAAGTGAAAAGAATTCACAGGAAAATTAAGGGTCTATTTTTTATTTTAAAAAAAACGAAAAACGAGAAACACATACCAATCACAACAACAAACGACAACAACAGGCTCCTGAATTAGGCTTGCTGCAAAAAAATATAGTGGGTTTAAGATATTTTACCAGGCACTAGTCCTTTTGTCTTTTGTGGAGAGTTGTCTCATTGGAAATCATACCACATCTTCTTTTCTATACTTAATACTAACATGAAACATTAGTGTAACATTACAACATTAGATGACACATCATTATCATAAATTTCAATTGCTTAACTCGATCCAAAAATACACTGACCGAATAAGTTTGATCAATGACACAATCTAAATGCAATAACAATTAATTAAAGTTTAGTACTAGACAACTTGGTCAACTAAGCTATATAAAAAAAAATTTAGCTTTCGATAGTCGAGTAACACCTCTCCTCATTGAGCGACTTTTTTTTTATAAAGAAAGTAATTAAGATTTAATTTATGACTTTTTTTACTTTTCAATAACTTTGAGATCTTAGCTGACTATTTTACTATTTATATGGTGTCACCCTGGATTGCCCACTTTTAATTTCATGCATATGTAAAAATAGGGTGAATTGTTGTTTATTTCTGAATTATAGGCTATTTTTTATATTCTATTTTACCTGTAAAATTTGATAAAGGATACTATATTCTGCTATTTTATCAAGAAAAATGTGCAAACATATTTTATGTTTAATATGTTCTAACAGGATAATGTAATAAATATAAATTAGAGAGATAAAATGCTTATTATTTTTACAATTAATCAAGTACAATCATGAAACTAAACATTAGAATCAATGTCATTTGATTTTTATTTTATTTATTCAACTATCTTTTTTCATTTTGATATATTTAATTTCTAAGATTTAATACAAAACAATATTTAATAAGTTCTTACAAATAAACAAACAAACAGACAGACAAACAAATAATTTATTAGATTCTCACCACTTTAAAACATTTGATCTAAAGCACAATATGATATTAACAGATCAATTTATAAAAGAGCCACTCTAAAAAGAGTTATGAGAGACTGTAAAACACACATGAAAATACATTTATATTACATCTACAACATATATCAACATATCTTAGCATAAAACACCATACTATTACCATACTATTTAAAACAATTCTACAAAAAAAATAAACAAAATTATATACACTTATTACGAAAATGAAATACTTACAAAGTACTTATTGTTATGCGTTTACTTTTTTGCATTGGCTAGAGGTATATGGGAGGGTTGAGATCTCACAAACATGTTTAACCCCGCCGCATTTTTGCGCCTGTCCCAAGTTAGGAGCCTCTGGCCTTTGTTAGTCTTGTATTATTTTAACTTTTAGTTTCTTGTGTACAATTTGGAGTTTAGTATGGCGTTTATTATCACTGAACTAGTATATTTTTGTTTAGGGGCCAACTGAAGGACGCCTCCGGGTGCGGGAATTTCTCGTTGTATTGGAGACCTGTTGGTGACCTTCTGCTGTTGTCTGCTCTATGGTCGGGCTGTTGTCTCTTTGGCACATTCCCCATTTCCATTCTCAATTTTATTCATGGCAGATTCTGGCTGTAAAATAACTAACTCTGAAAATATCATGAAACATAAATAAAAACTTTTCCTCATTACTAAAACTACTTTCTATATTACAAAAGAGATGATTTCAGCTTTCTAATTGTGAACTTTCCATTTCTAAGTAGCAACATTCCAGCAGCACCTGCATACGGGGTATATATATCCCAATTAATACGATATTCCCGTGCTTGCATTTCCTATCATGATTTTCTTGATAGAGGTTTGCTGCTCACAAGGAAGCTATTAAACCAAGAGTTCCAAATGGTGAAGTTGAAATCATCCCTTCGTAAATTTTACGGACGCCATCACGAGTTGGTTGACCGTTATGGAATAACCGTTTCACAAATGATATCGGATATGTTCCTTACGTCGTAACTACAATCCCCTTCCCTTTCATGAATATGACCTACCGAATTAGACTATTTACCGGATTTGTAATCACATAAGCAACACGACGGGTGCCACATGTGGAGCAGGATCTGCTTACCCTTCCGGAGCACCTAAGATCACCCCTAGTTTTTGGTGGGGTTCGTGTTGTTTATTCTTTAGTTTTCTATGTTGTGTCGTGTGTACTATTGTTTTTCTGTTTTTCTGTTTGTCTTTTTCATTTTTAGCCATGGTGTTTTCAGTTTGTTTTAGATTTATGAGTTTGACTGTCCCTTTGGTATCTTTCGTCCCTCTTTTACATACACTGTTAAAAATATCGTTCGCAAATCTGCATATTCTGGGCATTCTAATATAATAGAATATGAATGCAACTGTTGAGTAGCCGAGCTTTACAAATGACACAATTTGAACAGTAATATGCATCTAAGCCAGCATTATATCTTTTAAACAGAACATCAATAAAAAACAATTGCTGATCCCTTTTCGGATATTAGAAAACAGATCATTTTGGGAAATAAATATAGTACATATCGCAACAACAAAAAATTACATATTGGATTGTGAGAGAAAATTTTCCGCAAGTTTTATTTATAAAAGGTCATTGATATCTGAGAATTTTTTGTGAAACAGAAGACGAAGATTACTTGCATTTCTTTATTTCGTGTTAATTTTGTTGAATCTTATTTTAGAAAATATACTAGTCAACAAAAGAAACGATACAAGACTTTTTTTCAAATTTAAGATAAAGTTTTCCGTTTATAGGATCAATATAGAAGGTAGTAATACTTAATCATTATGGAAATATAAATCCGTTAAGAATTTTTTTTTTTTTTTTTGACGATTTTTTTTGTTTTTTACAAAATTTACATAAAACGACAATTTGAAAAACATAAGTTTCAACTAATGATGCCAACCTCTCATTTAAAGGTAAAGACAATGTTTGCCATCAATTTGTTTTTAAAAATCACACAGTTTCTTCGTTTATTTGTTTACCAAAGTTCGGCCCCACGAGAAATCGTTAAAAGGTATACATAATCAACTGATTTACCAAACACAGTATGTGTAAAGTGATATTCAAAAAGCGGTCACAATCTTAAAACTAATACGAAATGTTCCAAATTTACTGCGTGTTGTTTTCATATCCAAAGCATTGATTAGAGACAAAAATAAAAAAAATAATTTTGCATTTTTTGAGATTTAAAAAAAACACTTTTTTTACCAAAAATTAAAAAAAAACAATATTTCAACCCATTAGTTACAACATGAAACACAACTTGATTAGCATATTGAATATTTTTAAAGAAAGTTAAAATTTTATTTTGTACTTAAAAAATTACGTGTCGATTTTTTATTCAACTTTCCGCAAAACTTATTTGCACCCTATAGTCGTTTACAGGGAATTTAGATACTTTCCGACAAGTTTTGATTTTCATTATCACATGTGCATACATTGCAAATGAAAGCTTTTTAAAATAGTGTATTTCATTTTGTTTTATATTTAATACTTTTTGATAAATTTTATTTCAAAGTCGTGTATCGTTTCTTTTGTTGACTAGTATATATTTTCTCCTCGCAAAAACCAGAGATCAGCAAAACATATGCTATTTGGATACAAAATATCAGATCAGAGGTATTATGGTTTGAACTATTTTCGACAGTTTTATGTTTTTATATGTACAAATCTTACTATGTTTTTCGAGCAAAATTGAAATCCTAGATGTGAATAAAATGTTTATAAGAGTACAAAAGGTTATGTAATAGTAAAAGTTCAATTATAAGTTAATATTGATATTAAAAGGCCTCCGAACAAAAAGGGGTGTTCAGATCCCCGAGCCTGAAGTTTCTTATAGTACTTAATTCAAAAGATAGTATCTAGAGGAAAATTTTAATATTTTTTCCTCATTTTTGTTGAGCCTGCGATTAACAGCAAAAGAAGACTATTTGTTCTGCAAAACCCTTACAATTTTAATAGCTTAATACATCAATAACCCATCTCCAGCTAGGGGTTGAATTGAAGGTATTCAATGAGGTCCAAATATTCACTCGCAAGTGCACAACTCATCAACCTTGTTTCTCAGCTAATTTAACAAAATAGAACCAGATTGGCTGCTAACAGTAAATTATAATTTCACTATATCATTTTTATTAATGATTTAACAACAAAAAAAAAATATTTTTTATATCTAGAAGCTAATGACATAACTTTATCTTATCTTTATAAGGTAATAAGTCTAAATATTCTGCAAATTCAAAGTTTTCTTCAAAAAGTTAAAACATAATGCTTTGGGAGAATTTTCCATTTCTGATTTCTATGTCTGCTGAAATTGGTAAAAAATTATCTGTATAATGGTCAACTTTAACCATTTTGGATTAAAACTAAAGTTACTCTGATTTAACCAATATTTGAAAGTCCATATTAATTAAATAGATTTTTTTATACAAATCAACCATTCAAAATTTTAAGAGTACTAACTGATCTTCTAGTTAGTATTACCATAACTTTTGATCATCTAACCATAATACAACATTGTTTTAGCAGTCAGTAAATAGGTGTAAAAAATCATTTTAAAATTAGTAATTACTGGTAATAACTGGGTCGTTTAAGGAATTACTTGTATTAACTAAGTGCATCGGGAATTACCTGTAATTCCTAAATTTTAGTAATTACATGTAATTCCTAATTTCACCTATTTACTGTAACATATATAATAACCTTTGTATACAGTAAAAAGAGTAATTGTTAATAAATCGTTTAAACTGTAATAACTTCTCTTATTTTTGAGAAATTGAGATAAGACGTGGCACGGTACTTGTCTATCCCAAATTCATGTATTTGGTTTTCATGTTATATTTGTTATTCTCGTGGTGTTTTGTCTGATGCTTGGTCCGTTTCTATGTGTGTTACGTTTCGGTGTTATGTCGTTGTTCTCCTCTTATATTTAATGCGTTTCCCTCGGTTTTAGTTTGTTACCCCGATTTTGTTTTTTGTCCATGGATTTATGAGTTTTGAACAGCGGTATACTACTGTTGCCTTTATGTATCGTTTATTTTGTATCGATACAAAAGTTAAGTAATTGATGGTATATGATGTCCTATTTTAAGTTTATCAACTAATAGTATTTTATTTGATCCTAAAATGATTTCAGACATTTGCGTGTCAACAAATAATGTTTATGACCTTCGATGACATTATAAATATTGCATAGCGGAGTTTTGGTTTTTTTCCAAGAGAAAAGTAATTGTTTAGTTGGTAACATGTAATGCAAAAATTATCGTCTTAACATTTTGAATGTAGTATCTTGTATTTAGTGAAAGATATAGTTCAGCATTTGTTGTCTTTCGCTTGTGTTTTTTTCTAAAATAAACATGTTGTCCCATTTTTGAAACCCTATGGGTTTTTCAAATCTTGCTTATATTCATTGAACTTGACTAACTAACTGATATAAAAAATAAATAGATAAATGAATACGTATAAACGGGTAATTCTCAGTCATTTTTCGCCCATTTCATAGCAATGTTACTGTATAGCAAGAAAATATGCGATAATTCTAAACTGTACAATTTAACAGTACAAGACGATGACGGCGACATTGTAAAATGTAGATGGTCTACCAACATTGGGAACGATGAATGTGGAGGTGTCTGTCAAACATTTCCAGGTTCTGTGCTAGATGAGGTAGGTCTAGAAAATATATGGTGAATGAATAGTCAGCATAATGAATCTGAAATAAAGGATGTTTTAGAGAAACAATAATCAAATATACAGAGTTGAAATATAGATACTATATATACAAATATTTAAAGTGTATTGGTGCTCAAAACAAAATAAGTCCGAAATAATATATAAAAAGTTGAAGAGCCTGTGACTAAATATTAGAGATAAAGCAGTTATTTATACAAATAATTTGATTTTAAACAAACCAATATTGTAAGCATGTAGGTATGTCACATTCTTTTTTCATAAAAATCATTTTCTTGATCTCATCATGAATTATCTGCTTGAAATCTGTCTTTTCGTTTCTTTTTTCTTTTCTTTTTTTGTTGGGGGGGGGGAGGAGATACAGAATTTAAACTTTCTTGAGTGTATTGCCAATCCTGACTCCCCTCAACTTCGTTGGTTAGATCTTTAAATCGTTTACTTTAATAGCCCTATTGAAGAATTCATGTTTAATATATTTTTAGGTATCCTGTATTTTACATTACAATGCTACCTTTAACACGGGGTGGTTTGGGATAGCAGTGCAAATAGAAGACTTTTCTGTATCCAACGATACGGTGCCGTTAAGCAGTGTGTCTTTACAGTTTCTTGTCCAAGTATTTGCGTCAAATGGTTATTGTGAAGACAGACCGGTACTTGTAATATCAACTTTTATTGATGGTTCAGAATTTTATATCAGCTTGTAATCAACTTTAAACGAAACAATCATAGCAAGGAGTTCATCAAATACATCTGTGTACGTAATTTTAGATAAAATAACATAACGATTTAGAAATGTTTTCTTGCTAAGTGAATAGCCCTTCCCGTTTTATATTCATAGAATTATAGGTGTTATGATTATGTGTACACGGCTAATAGAAAAGTAATGCCAAACATGGTAAAAGCCAACAATGCCTAGTATTAGTCGAACTAACAGTAATGATTTTCTCATCATGAAATTTGCAGAAAACGAATGAAGCAATGATATTTCATGCAGAAACATAAAAGCTCTAACTTCATTGCTGGTTATAGTTACCATGTAGGATGAAACATTCAAAGGCACTGTGATCGACCTATTAGTTTAAAAGAAAGTCATCAAAGATAACAATCTTTTAAATTACTCAACATATCGAAAGACGTCATTAGAATTATTGTCATAACGATTTTTATCAATTTTTAGTTTTGGGAGAAAAATGTATACACCTAATGAAAGATAAAACTTTTTTTTTCTACTTTGTAACTATAATCATGAAACTATAATTATGAACAAAAACTCTACCAAAACGTCAAAATAAATTTTACTTTTACATGCTAAAAAGATTGATGATTTTATCAATGCTACACGCATTTTCTTGTTGCATTGTATTATTTTTTGGCAGAATTATCTGCGTAATACCATTTTTAGCTCTTTCATTTTAGCCATAAATGCAGTAGAATATAGAACCCTATACGAAAGACATACAAATAGCTCAGAAAATATCTAGTTGGGGCAGAACCAATACATAAACTCAATAGAAATATCGGTGTAACACTGTCATACACAATTTAAACAATTACTATCTACACTTATAGACATTATTTATATGGGCCTGAATTTATAGCGTTTTTTTTTTTATCACAGATTGACTCTTTGAGCTCAATACATTACTTCGAACAAAAGCTATGGGTAAAATTTTGTCATAAAGAGTTTACCTGAGGGTAATTCTGTATAAGATCAACAGCGATTCTTTCTGATCGAAACACTCTAGGTGAAAGCATATATGTGCTGTTCCGGTAATTAAACACACTATTTATATGGAGATAGACAATTTAATGAGTCACATGATTAAAAGATTGACCATAACACAATTAAGCATGATTGGATGAGGTTAAATGATAATTGTACTTTTTTATTTACGAAAATGGGCTTTCAACAAAATATTATAATCGTTTGTTTAATATTCAAGTTTTTTCAATTTTCTGTCATTCATGTTCTTCCCCGTAGAATGCTTACGTTCTTTTGTTATTGTTCAGTGACGTCATTTACACCGATTCACCTTGGATTATACATTCTTGAAAACCATTGACGTGGGAGTACATTGCACGATTAATATCAGCTCAAACAAATCATGAAGTTGCCGATCAGCTAAAATACAATATACTGTGGATTCGTTATAATTCGTGGAATACCAATGTTCGGTGATTTCATAGGAAAAGGTGAACAACGAAATTATATGGTCAACGAATGACAGATTTCCTATAGGCTTGTAACATGTAAGGTTTCCTTAATCCACGAAAATTGATACACACGAAAATAAATGAATCCACAGTATTCGTTTTCTACAACGGTGTGTACTCAAAGAATTTTTAAAGGACGGCATGGTAGAATATGTTATTTAAGTCTGTTTGACTGCAACTAACTAACTGAAACATTTGTTACAATTCAGCTACATGCATTGTACTTTAAAGACTTTGGTAATGCTATTTCCAGCAAGTTGTTTACACTTTTATCTTTTATTTTAAGATTATTGAAATCACAACTGTTTCTCCTATTGGGGTTGTGAAATCCGATTTAAGAGTATATGGTGATACTGGAAGGGAATGGTTTGTTACAGAAACATGGATACCTACAGAAGATCAAATAGGAAATCATCTGTTTTGCTACACAGCAATTGACAGTAACGGGTTAGTATGGAACGACAGCTTAAATCGCTAAATTAGATGCAGCAGTGGTTGCGTTGTATCTTCTGTCTAAAATAAAAAAAATCATCTTACCTGAAGCAGGGAAATTGAGTTTTAAAATTTTTTTGTACAATACCCGTGATCAAAACGCGAGTAGAATAGACAAACTGCATAAATAAACTCATCATAGATACCAGGACTAAATTTTGTACATACGCCAGACGCGCGTTTCGTCTACAAAAGACTCATCAGTGACGTTCGAATCCAAAAAAGTTCAAAAGGCCAAATAAAGTACGAAGTTGAAGAGCATTGAGGACCAAAATTCCTAAAAAGACAGAAAGAATTATTCTTGAATTACCATATGAAATATCATTAGATATACTGGAGGAAAGTTTTCTTGCCTTACATTTTCGGATCGTTTAAACAGTTTCTACCACCTTTTGATTAATAAAAACCATTTATCAACACAAACAGCAATTGCATCATTCTATTCTATTTTTTTACAGACAATCAACTGACCAAACATGTGTCACACTTGTTGTCAATGGTAGGTAAAAGTAGACATTAAAGCTGTCATAAATATAAATTATGTATGAAGTATCTAATGACGCGTCAGTTTCTGCTATTTTCGATATATTCGTATTCATATCCGTAATTTTTCGTCGTTCAAAAAAGTGCACAAAAACTAAGGTTGCAAATCTTTTACAAAGATATGAAAAAAAATATATTCAAATGATCCTTTTTAATCTTTCTATGTTAGTGTTATGCTTCCCAAATTGTTTCTTCGTATCAGATACCATTTTTAAAAATGTTAGATTCTCAGGCAGAGTTGTGTCGAAAAGATATGCTATGTCAGATAATTCCAAAATTTTTATATAAAATTAACACTCAAATTGTTCGGCTCTGAATGCTTCCAATGACGTCCAATTATATAATACAATTCAATCGTCCCTCTTTCAAAAGAAGTAGATTTGGTAAATAATTCTTTGACAACAATGTTGGACTTAAAATCTAAATAGAATAGTATATGCTATTTCTAAATAACAGCTTACAACTTTGATTTCAAATACTTGTGATCACATGTAGTTTGAATTTGTAGCAAAACAAGTTAAAGATTTAAAAAAAAAAAAAAAGGACAGAAAAAAAAATAGATAGTGAACGATTGATTCGAAAATAAATAATCACCCTATGAATTCTCCATAAAAATTAATAGTTGGTGACAAAAATTTCTTGAAACAGTTGTTGAAATATTTTATCCTATGACATTAAAACATTTATAATTAATGCAGGCTCCATTGCAACAACTGAAAAAGAAATGCCAACGACAGACCTTACGACAACAACATCAAACCCAACGTCAACATACTCTGGACAAACCACGACAATAGAACCAACAACAAATCAAGAAACAACAACACAATCAGAGAAAACAACAATAGCAGAACTAACAACGGCAACAACCCTAAATCCCACTTCAACTTATGCAGGACTGCAAACGACCATAGAACAAACGACGAAACCAGAAACAACAACAAAATCAGAGAAAACAACAAAAGCAGAATTTACAACAGCAACAACCATTAATCCCACTTCAACTTATGCAAGACTGACCACCACCATAGAACAAACAACACACCAAGAAACAACAACGAAATCAGAGAAACCAACAATAACAGAACTAACAACGGCAACAATTCTAAATCCCGTTTCAACTTATGCAGAACAAACCACGACAATAGAACAAACGACGAAACCAGAAACAACAACACAATCAGAGAAAACAACAATAGCAGAACTAACAACGGCAACAAGCCTTAATCCCACTTCAACTTTTGCAGGACAAAACACGACAATAGAACAAACGACGAAACCAGACACAACAACAAAATCAGAGAAAACAACTATAGCAGAACTAACAACGGCAACAACCCTAAATCCCACTTCAACTTATGCAGGACTGACCACGACCATAGAACAAACAACACACCAAGAAACAACAACAAAATCAGAGAAACCAACCATAACAGAATTAACAACGGCAACAATTTTAAATCCCGTTTCAATTTATGCAGGACAAACCACGACAATAGAACAAACGGCAAAACCAGAAACCACAACAAAATCAGAGAATACAAGAATAACACAACTAACAACAGCAACAACTCTAAATCCCATTTCAACTTTTGCAGGACAAACCACGACAATAGAACAAACGACGAAACCAGACACAACAACAAAATCAGAGAAAACAACTATAACGGAACCAGCAACAACCTTCAATCCCGTTTCAACTTATGCAGGTCAAACTACGACAATAGAACATACAACGGAACCAGAAACAACAACAAAATCAGAGAAAACAATAATAGCAGAACTAACAACAGCAACAAACCTAAATCCAGCTTCAACTTATGCAGGACAAACCACGACAATTGAACAAACAACATCACAAGAAACAACAACAAAATCAGACAAAACAACAACAACATTTGATACAACATACTCCGGAAAAACAACTACAATAAAGCAAACGACAAATCCAGAAACAACAACACCTCCTGAGACAACAATAAAATACGAGAAAACAGCAATTTTAGAACTTATAACTGCAACAACACTAAACCCCACTTCAAATTACACAACACTAAACCCCACTTCAAACTACACAACACAAACTACGAAAATAGAACAAACGACAAAACAAGATATAACAACAAGATCAGAGCAAACAACAATAGCAGAACTTATAACCTCAAGATTTGACCTAACTGCAACATATTCTGGACAAACAACGACAATAGATCAAACAACGAAATCAGTGAAAACAACAATAACAGAACAAACAACAGCAACAACACTAAACACCACTCTAACTCACGCGGGACAAACCACGTCAATAGATCAAACGACGAGACCAGAAAAAACAACAAAGTCAGATCCAACATCATTAGCAAAAACAACAACAAACGCAGAACTAACAACAGCAACAATCCTAAATTCTGCCTCAACTTATGCAGTACAAACGAAGACAATAAATCAAACGACACCTCAAGAAACAACAACAAAATCAGAGAAAACAACAATAGCAGGAAAAAAAACAACAAAATTAGACCTCACTTCAACATACTCAGGACAAACATCGACAAAAGAAAAACAACATCTCCAGAAACAGCACAAAAATTAGAGCAATCGACTAAAGCAAAACAAACAACAGAAACAACATTAGACCCAACTTCAACATACTCAAGTCAAACAACTAAAATCGAACAAACGACATCTCCAGAAACAACAACTGCAAATGATCCGCCAATCACGACATTATTGACATCTACAGCAACACCAGAACAAAGCACAACAAAAGAAGATACATCCATAACAATAGCAGTAAAACTAACAAGAAAGGTATGGTTAACTTCAAAGACGGATCAAACGGCAGAACCAACTTCAATGTCAGAAAAAACAATCATAACAACAGCACCAGAACAAATCACAGAAACGGTAGGACTAACAACAGCAACAACACAACCAGTCACAACCACAACAGAACCAACTGTAACAACAACATCTGAGCAAAGCATAACGAAAGAAGCAGCAGAACAAAGCACAAAAACAACAGCAGAACATGCTGAGACAATCACAACAGTAGAATCAACCACAACTAAAACAGAAATACCAACTACAGCAAAACCAAGCTTAACCTCAGATGAACCAACTGCAACTGATAGAACCTTGACAACATCTGAACTAACTACATCCACCCTTCAACAAACACCAACAATTATCGAATCAACAATATATACTCCAGCTATATATACGAAAACGCCACATAAATCAACTACCAGAAATACTCCAGAAACCTCGAAACCTTCTGAACCAACGCCGACTACAACCACCGAACAAACTACAACACCTGTCAATTCAATAACCACATCTTTTGAAACGAAGACAACTTTATTCGAAGCTACAATGACCCCAGCTAAACAAACCATGACATCTGCTGACCTAAAGACTACTCAATCTGAAACGCCGACCTCCGAAAAGAAACCATCAACAACCTTAAGTCAAACAAAGACAACAACGGTGGACTCAACAACCATTTATGTCGAACCAGTTACTGCGCCAGTTGTTACAACAATATTTGAACGATCAACCCCTTCTGTCAAATCAACAACAACCTCAGGTGTTCTAACGACAAAATTTGAACCAATTACTTCTTCCGTTGAACCAATGACAACCTATACATACACTGAATTAATGGGTACACTTAAAATGTCTGTTGAACTTACAACCGAATCTCCTGCACTGACAACAACTCCAGCTAAAACAAAAACTACACTAGTCGAACAAACAACAACCCCAACTGAGCTAAGTAGACCTGAACTATTAATGACCACACCGGCTGATCTAACAACTACTTCTGTCGAACCAACAGACTCTACTCCAGCGTTTGACAAACCCATTAATGATATTAAAACGGGAAATAAGGAAGTTTCTTTAAACTGGGTTATACCCATTGTTGTTGTTGGAATATTAATTCTTATCACAATATGTTTCTGTCTCTATATCTTATTTATTAGACGATTAAGAAGACATAGCTATACACACAATAGTCGCGCTAGTTTTGACTCATGTTCACTAAAGACAGAAACAAACGTAAATGAAATAGATTGGTACAGGAAAACGGCAATGCATGAATCACTCATCATACCCAGAGCAGTGTTGAAATCATGGAAGAGTTTTGACGAACTACCGAACTATAATTCTATATCATAGAGGAGAACTAAAAGATCACATGAAAAGTTTCGATATCATTGCTATCAAACTTTCAAATCTATATGTAAGAATCACGCTTGGAATAGATTCAAGAAGAAAAAGTCATTATAACTATGTCTTAAGATAGTAAATGTAAATGCAAGCAATCTCAAAACAAGCTGACATTTATAATAAGCTTAGAATTTTCAAATAATTTGGACTCGAGCATCACTTAAAAGCCTTCATGACGTTAAAATACTAAATCTTTGGGATGTGTTTTAGTTGATTATAGTCTCTGATGCATGATTTTGTATTACTAATTGTTTTTAATCTTTTAACTATTTGTCAGTAACTGCGGGTACTCTCAAATCGTACTTACTTGTTAATTTGACCTGTTGATACTATTTGTAATGCGTTTTTGTTATTTAATGTTTATAAACCACCTTTGAGTTTTTGTGTTTGATATTAATATGAATTTCCACTTCTTCGTACTATAAACATAAAAATTATTTATTTTGTAAAATCATATACTTTCTCCATTTAAACTATATATCTACCAACATTATTTTTGTCATTTTTCTGTGTATATTATTGTTAATGGCATATTACAGTGCAAGATTATTGTTGTTTTTTCTAAAATTATTTAACATATCACAGCGGTATAATACTTCAGTTATTCACCCCTTATTTTATTGATTTTGTATTTATATTGTATCATAGATAAAACGTATCCGTTCAATGTATGTTTACTTGCGTTAATATGTCTTTTGATGGTTTGAGCCATTTCAATTTCAATTTATTAATGTGTCTTATGTATTATTGTCATTTTGTTTATTTTCTTTGGTTACATCTTCTGACATCAGACTCGGACTTCTCTTGAACTGAATTTTAATGTGCGTATTGTTATGCGTTTACTTTTCTACATTGGCTAGAGGTATAGGGGGAGGGTTGAGATCTCACAAACATGTTTAACCCCGCCGCATTTTTGCGCCTGTCCCAAGTCAGGAGCGTCTGGCCTTTGTTAGTCTTGTATTATTTTAATTTTAGTTTCTTGTGTACAATTTGGAAATTGGTATGGCGTTACTTTATCACTGAACTAGTATGTATTTGTTTAGGGGCCAGCTGAAGGACGCCTCCGGGTGCGGGAATTTCTCGCTACATTGAAGACCTGTTGGTGACCTTCTGCTGTTGTTTTTTTTTTTCTATGGTCGGGTTGTTGTCCCTTTGGCACATTCCCCATTTCCATTCTCAATTTTATCTTTCTTTGTTGTGATGTAACACTATTGTTTCAGATAAGGGTGAATGTTGGTAAATTTTAAAACGTTTAAACCCGCTGCTGCAATTGTTTGCACCTGTCCTAAGGCAGGAATCTGATGTTCAGTAGTTGTCGTCTGTTGATGTGGTTCATAAATGGTTCTCGTTTCTCGTTTTTTTATATTGACTAGACTATTGGTTTTTCCGTTTGAATAGTTTTACACTAGTCATTTTTGGGGCCCTTTATAGCTTGTTGTTCGATGTGAGCCAAAGTCCCCGTGTTGAAGACCGCACTTTGACCTATAGTGGTTTACTTTTATACATTGTAACTTGAATGCAGAGTTGTCTTATTGGCACTCATACCACATCTTCTTATATCTATTTAATGTCCAAATGCGCATCTGGTAAAAAAAAATTAGTACCGTCACCGTAATAATTCATAAAAAAAATATCAATGAATATCAAGTGCTTTTGATACCGTGATTTTGTTGAATAATTTCTGGGACGTTGCTTGATTATTTTCTCTTCAAGTTAATGTTGTCTGTCTTGATTTTTTGATTGATTTTTTAACCAATTTTTATTGACCTCTTGGTACATCTTTCATTTAAACATATTTGTAACATACAATACTGACATTACCTGCTTATGAAAGCAAAGCGATGGCTCCTTTGTTGTTCATACTATTTAAATGGAAATATCACAACTTATCCATTTTTATGGATTTATTTACATGTACTCTTTACATTTAAACTGTTCTATGTGATATTTTATTTGTGTTTACTCTTGCATCTCTTTCTAAATAAATGATTCAAACATTATTTTGTCTATAAAACTGAGAATTGAAATGAGGAATATGTCAAAGAGGCAACAACCTGACCAAAGAGCAGACAACAGCCGAAACTACCAATGGGTCTTCAACGCAGCGAGAAAATCCAGCACCAAGAGGTGGTCCTCAGCTGGACCCTAAATAAAATTGTGAACTAATTCATTGAAAATGGACTTCATACATATTGTCATGTCGGGGCCTTTTATAGCTGAATATGCGGTGTGTGGGCTTAGCTCATTGTTAAAGGCCGTACGGTGACTTATAGTTGTTAATATATGTGTCATTTGGTCTCTTGTGGAGAGTTGACTCATTAACAATCATACCACATCTTCTTTTTTATAGTCACACTGATCTCCAAAACACATAATGAACTAAAAGTAAAAAACATACAAGACTATCAAAGTCGAGAGGCTCCTGACTTGAGACAGGCACAAAGATGCGGCGGGATTAAACATGTTTTGTTAGATCTCAACCCTCCCCTATTCATCTAGCCAATGTAGAATAAAGAAACACATATCAATACGCACAGTAAAACTCAGTTTAAAAGAAGTCCGAGTCAGACCGAGTATGTTCAGATTCAGTTCTTACTGCATAAGACATTCATATATGCCGCCAAATGCGTATTCTTCAACCTTATCCGAAAACTAATTCCAAACCGGTACTTTATAATAAATGCAAATAAAATGAAATACAAAAAAATAAACTTTTTTGTCCATCTTAAAGTGGAATCAATTTAGTGGTTTCTATATTTTTATTTCAAAACATTATACACTTGTAAACACAAATCAGAAATGTTTTATTGATTTTTTTTTAAATGTTCAGACAAAGGTTGTTTACCATTGATGAAATCTGATAAATCGATGAAGAAAAAATTTAAATAGCAAACACACCGAACTCAAATGAACATTCAAAACAGAAAGTCCTTTATCAAATGGCAAAAGCAAAAGCTCAAATACATCAAACGAATCAAAAATGGAAAAAATTGTGTTGTTTGTTGTCTGTTTGTTGGACTATTTTGTCATGAGGATCAAATATTAGTGGTTGGCATGGTCTGTTGTATCCCTCAATATTTTCCGCTATCCTTTCGATATACAACTGGTATTTTTCACATGTTCTAGATGTTCGATTTTCACTAAGTGAGGTAATTTTATTGATTCACTAACCATGATATATGAGTTCAAATGATCTGTTCTGGGATGTTTTGTATACTAGGAAGTTTTTTATACACGTTTAAAAGAGGGACAAAAGATACCAGAGGGACAGTCAAACTCATAAATCGAAAATAAACTGACAACGCCATGGCTAAAAATGAAAAAGACAAACAGAAAAACAATACAATAGTACACATGACACAACATTGAAAACTAGAGAATAAAACAACACGAACCCCACCAAAAACTAATGTGTGTGCATAAGGAAAATAACATCGTTTCATTAATTCATATCTTTCTGCATAACTTTTTAAGATAAATCCTTTTTCATCAATTATGATATGATTAATCTACATCTCTTAAAGATTATTTTTAAAATTGTATCAACATTATCGACAACAAGACAAACAGTTCGTTTGACACCTCTGTACACCTTTCGTTTTTGTTAATCAAATCTTAACTGTTTTTAATCACACTGTACCTGAAATAAAAATGATGTAAGCTCTAAAGCTAAACATAAATTGGAAAAAACAATTATATGTTTCTTAAATATTATACACATGTTGCTCTATGGTAATTGCCCTATAAATGATATAAAATGTATCGAATGATAATGAAGACTTCCATACATGACTAAATATAATGTAAAACAAAACATATGTGTTCCATACCAAGAAACACTTTTTCGATGCTTTTTTGTTTATTTTAAGAGCATGGAGTGATTTTGTCACACGAATTGATACGTCATATCCTTTCTTTTAAGGTGTTAAGTATGTCCATTTATTTTACATATATATACTAGGAGGGGAGATATGAATTAAAAGTTTGTAGTTATAGAAGTGGCAGACATATAATTCATTTCGTTTTAAGTATACATCACTATTCACATGAAACGCTTATGCTTATCGGATATATTCCTGGTGTCGTAACTACAGCCTCCTTTCCATTTCACGAATGTGACCTACCGAATAAGACTATATACCGGGTAGCAACACGACGGGTGCCACATGTGGAGCATGATCTGCTTACCTTTCCAGAGCACCTGAGAATACCCCCAGTTTTGGTGGGGTTCTTGTTGCTTGGTCTCAAATTTTCTATGTAGTGTCTTGTGTAGTTTTATTCGTCTGTTTGTCTTTTTCTTTGTTAGCCATGGCATTGTCAGTTTATTTTCGATCTATGAGTTTGACTGTTCCTCTGATATCTTTCGCCCCTCTTTTATGATTTGGAAAGTTATAGCTGTATTGCGTAATCAAAATATTCATTCAAATATTAACGAAAAAAGAGAATTATTTTCAATCCCGATTGTTTCTTTCTCCTTTTTGGGTTTAAAGTTTGGATGAACGTCATGTATGTATAACTGGAAATTCTTGAAACCTTTACCAGATACAAAGGTTTGATAGGAAAGTTAGCTGTACCTGACACTTATACTACGTAATCCTCGGTCTAACGTTAATCTTAGTTACCATAACAAAAACAAAATATTGACGGCAGGTATGTACCGCTATTTCCATTGGCTATGTTGAGTTTGAAAGACTGTTGCTATATAGTTAATAGTAAAATCACAAAAATACCAAACGCCAAGGAATACTCAAAACGGGAGGTCGCTCTTTCATTCTGTTTTAAAAATTGTAAACAAATTAGGAAAACCTTAAACTGTGAGTATAACAACTGTTATATATTTATGAAAGGATCAATTAAGTTATTCACTACGAATCATTGCATGTGTTGAACACATATTCTTTTAATTTTGAGCTTCTTTCTTTTTACTTATATACATATGTAAATTGTTTTTAAACTAATAAAAATCTTTTTACCTTCAATACAAATCCCCTGCTCCTCCTCGTCACTGTAGTTAGGTATACATATACAAAAGTATGTGCCAGATAGAGGCATCAGTTCACACACTCTGTTTTGTCCCTCTATACATTCCATACAAGTCGTTGTCAGTAAATTACCATCACTTACACATTTGACACATTGCCCACAAACTGGCGCCGGGGGCGATCTTTTGCCCACCTATTTTATTTCAAAAGTTACAGTTGAGTTTTATCTACATATTTTACGCAAATTAAGTAACGTCGATTTTAAGAAATATAGGAAAACATTTTTCCTTCTCAAACGAAAACATACGTCAACATGACTGCAACACTATAACACAAATATTATATAGAATATCTGAGGTTTATGTTTGATATTTTACAATATATTCAAATAGCTTTTTTAATTTACAAAACTTTAAATCACTCCCGACTAGGTAGTTGAAAACAGGTAACACTTGATTTTTCAAATACACTTTCTTCAGAAGATTTGGCATTCAGGTTCTAGAAATAGTTTCATCAAACAGTAGACAGTATTTTGGTACCGGAATAAAAAATACGAATTTTGTGTTATTAAAGTCATATGAAACCTCAAATTAAAAAAAAATGATGCAGATGTTTTTTTAAAACTAAATGAATAGCACTCATTATAAAACTTATGTACATATACTTTTTTCTGCAGAAAATTCTTACATTTATCCACATTTAGAAGAAGTTTCCTTTTTTTAATTGCTTGCTTCAATGAAGCAATTCGCCGACATATTTTCAGTATTAAAGTGACCCTAGCAAGACTCTTCTCGTAAAAATCCGGTGATCGCAAAACGCCTGGATCTGTCATTTAAATAAACTATTATCTGATAGTACATGTTAAACACGTGCTCAATATCCATGCTTCTTTGTTTATTGTTTACTATTAGGTGACAATCAGTAAACTACGGCTTCAATACACGACAAATAATTAGATGCCATATTTTCATATCATAACAGACAGAGAGGGAATAAAAATGACAATAATACGATGTGTTTGCGTAAAAATAAATGATAAAAGTGTGCACAGAAGACTAAGTTTATGATATATACATTGGTTCAATAATTGGATAAAATAATGTTGAAAGTTATGATAATGTGGATTTTTTTTTTGTCCATGTGCAAATGTGTTTTATTTTATCTTATCATGGCATTTTCGTTTTGTCTTTGTAAAGCGAAGTCACGTACCTTGATTTCATTCACTTAATTTACAATACATAACGTCAATCGATAACTCTATACCAACAAGTAATTGTAAAACACAGAAGAAATGGTCATAGACTTCAGTTCACTTCTCTATCAGTTCGGTAAAATGCTTTGTCATATTATATAACACCATGGTATCTTGCCCAAAACACATAAAAAATTTGAAATAATTGAAGCTTTACAGCTTACAAATCCGAATTGTATGGATTAGTCAAAAGATGTTGCGAAATCTTTTTGCACATGACCTTAACACTTCTTTCATTTATAGATCACTTGACATAAAACATCAAAATATTATTTCAAATCTTTCAAAAATTTCAAAATAAGATACGTAGAGAAAAAATAAGGAAAAAATATTTAAAATAAAGGGAACTATATTTGTGGTCGAGAACACTACAGTTCATTAATTGTTGGTTTTTGGCTTGATTACTTACTGCGATAGTACTTCCGTCTGGAAGTTTACATCCAGTCATTCCTGTAGAATTAAAGTGTTTCTAAATTTATAAAAGACATCGCTTAGTGAGGTAGGTTGTTTTTATACATTTATACTTTCAATTCGTCATTTAATTCTGTAAAATGTTTATTTTTTTAAATAAGAAGATAGATATGGCCAAAATGTCATTACTTAAACTTGAATTTAATTTCATAGTTGATGATACGACCATAAAATAAAGAAAAATCAGCTATCAATTTATATAGTGAGCATACAAATTTATATGGTTTATTCTGTGAATATGCAAGCTTAATATTTTCCCACTTTCCTCATATTCTGTAAACATACAAATTTTACATCGGATGTATATGACAACAAAGGCGTATACACTTTGTCTCATATATATATTTTAAAAAAACACACCAGTTTGAAATGATATCATATATGAAATTGAATTGAAATGAACTTATGACATATCTGTTTGGAAATAGTTTCAATATTCACGATTTACACTCACGTTCTGGAATTTCTTTTGAAGAGAGATAATGTATTATAAGGCAACTTTTGTTTGTCCATTTGAATCCTAAATTATAACGGGTATGACAGCTCTTTTGAATAACATTACTTAGATGCTCACCTAACATAGTTCTTTCAGATATATCCATCTTATATCTTTGAATTGTGTCTTACGTATACGTTGCAGGGCATCAAACGTTTTGCATTATTACGAATCAGCTAATTCGGCTTAACTATCAGTTAGATATTGTCATAAACCATGTGTAACCGTAGACCAAATACGCCGATTTTAATTTGTTTATCTCATCCTAGGGATTTAAAATCACTTCTCTGATACATTCATCAGTAGAACCGACATTATTTTTAAAGGAGCCACTAGTTATCAAAGGTACCAGGATTATAATTAAGTACGCCAGACGCGCGTTTCGTTTACATAAGACTTATCAGTGACGCTCATATCAAAATATTTATAAAGCCAAACAAGTACAAAGTTGAAGAGCATTGATGATTCATGGCGATGTCAGTTTATTTTCGATCTATGAGTTTGACTGTCCCTCTCGTACCTTTTGCCCCTCTTTTACTTCTTTTGCTAGTTCTTATCTAACCTTTTCCATTCCATACTTTGATCATGATGACAGTAAGTTGAAAATACATATGAATAATGTAAACAACGAATAAGACTCAGTAATTCTATTTAAGAACAAATTCACACAAAAAGATAGCTTTTGTAATACAGTGAGTTAACATTGAACATACCACACCTGTCAATGCATTCTTTCTTTTCTGATCCTGCAATCAATTATTAAAGGAATATGACAATTATTTGATACTATGGCAAACATTAAATATCATATATAATCACCAAAATCCAAATAATCTAGTTCAATATCCATACGATCAGTGTACGTTGAAAATCATTTTTGGGGAATATTTTGTCTAAAATTGTCTTCGTCCTTATTTTATTCACTAAGATTTTAATCAATACAATTCGGGAATAAATGCATCAGATACGTGAACATTAGATTTACCCACCATAAAAATGAAAGCCTGAATATCAAAATGAAGACACTACAAACTAATCTAATCCTGAGTTTGAATTTAAGAACTTTCAAATAAAAAAGTCGACTATTGCAGTTTTAAGTTCAGTATTAAGAACAATACACCTTATCGCTATTTGTCCGCCATTGCTGGAAATCACACAGGTTCCCGTAAAATTTTGACGTCATAAAACAAAATGTCTGACGCCACAATGGAAAAGTGATTGTTGTTGACGTCAAAAGTTCAAGCGGACGGGTCAGCCGGGAATAGCGATAAGGTGTATTGAAAATAGTTATTCTGAAATCTTTAAACATTTTAAATTGCAGATAAAAACCCAATAATATTCAAAGTTGATTTCAAATAGCTTGTAGTCTTCAATTGCGTTATGGGTTCTTATATAAACTACTGGGAAATTACACAAGTGGAAATATGCAGGATATACAAGTACCCGTCCATGTCCACTCCATGTGTTGTTGTTAGATATATTTCTGAGTTATCCAACTAATGAGGTATGCCATTTTAATTGTTTTTGTATTTTTTTTTTTATGTTGTACTGTTACACCACTGTCCCAGGTTAGGGGAGGGTTGGGCGACAGCTAACCTGCATGTGCCTATCCAACATCAAGAGCCTGTAATTCAGTGGTTGTGTTTTGTTATGTTTTTCGAACAAAAAAAATATTCCCGAAATACAGAGTACTTTCCAAATGAAACCATAAACACATAGTTCACGACTTCAAGTATGAAGTTATTTTATTCTATAAATTATGCAATTGAAGAAAAGTCGAACAATGTTTCTTATAATCTGGTATATCATATTTGCGTTTCGCTTACTAGCAATTAACACTTATCAATGAACATGATGAAACCAGAACAAAAAAAATAGTGAAGACAAATATAATTATAAAGAGCTTCAGTTTGCCTTATAGGAAAAAAAACTGTTTTCAACGTTTTTAAATAAGATCAAATTTACATAGAAATTACCGAATCAATAATATTTTCATCTCAAAACAGGCGTTCTGACAACTGCACTTTTGATTCCATCGTAAACAAAACAGTTTTAATCAGGTGCATCGAATGTGAGATTTTAAAAATATTCTTGATATAAAGTCAACAGTACAGCAGTATACCGCTGTTCAAAAGTCATAAATCGATTAATAGAAAATAAATCCGGGTTACAAACTAAAATCTAGGGTAACATAATCAGCTGTAAGAGGAAAACAACGGTACAACAAAACACGGATGAGCAACAAAAAACCAAACGACAATGCAACATACATAAAAACGAAAATTAAAAAGATATTGTGCTATAAATTTGGTAAGCAAATCACGCGTTTGCTTACGTAAGTGACAAGTGTATCAAAGCAGTTGGATTGCCAAACCGTATTCGATTTCAATAAACACTAAAAACCAAAAAGTCATAAAATTTGTTCTAAATACGATTAACATAATCTCAAATAGACATCCGTTTTAATATAGCTGTCAAAATCTGTTGGACAAGATGGAATATATAGATGTGTAAGATGATTGTAGTGAACTGTAAATCCAAGTTACTGGTTGTAAATTTAGATATAAGAGTATCTGCTTTTTGATCAACATCATCAATTTATTTCTATTTATATGTTAGCTCATAATCCTAAGTTTATTTTGTTTTAATTCTTATATAACATGAGTACATATACAAACCTGAAGTAAAGTGTCTTTTACAATTTCGAATACACCTTCGAATTCTACCTGTAAGACAATATATTGTTTTGAATAAATTGCAGAATTATTTTTTAGAGATCTCAGGTCTTCAATTCTTATCTCTTTTAGTAAAATGACAAAAGTTGTGTGGCTCTTTTATTTCCAATATAGACGGTAAAAACAACAACAAACATGTAATATAAAAACGGCAATTACTATACTGTATCAATGAATGGTTGTAGCAACTGATTACAAGCTCAAAGTCTGTGACACGCTGAGTAAGCCGTCTAATAATTTTTTTAGAAAAGGATTATGTATTGCATAAAGACATGGATATAGGAAACTCGTCCATTCTGTGCATTCACATTTCATTATTTCAATGGCTAGTGAATCGCAAAATATGGTTCACAACCATAATTTGACATATATATTTTTTTAATTTTACATGATATTAAAGAGAAAATGAAAAGTAGTTGATATGAATACATATCTTTGATAAAATACCGTCAAAATCTTTACAGATTATTAACAAAACAATGTATCTTAAACTTGACGGAGGATTGTAACGGAAGCACAGATCAAAACACAAAATAAACCTACTATCGCGGCGGAACATATCAAAAGGTTTTCTATACTTATACAATAAATAATGTTATAGATCCATTAATCTGCTAAATTTTACATTAACGAAAGTGATATTCACATTTTTTAAAATTAAAATGAATCAATTTAAAACAATAACCCAGCTATTATTTACTTCAATCATAAGAAAATAATTACTTACATTTTCGGTGAGCGCTTGAAATTGAAATGACACAAAGGAAAACGAAAAGACAGACTTTGAAAAACATTGCAGTGAAGGTTTATGCGACTCTACTGAATCAGTTTGTTCCAATACATTTTGTTATGTAACTTAAATAATTCATTTGAGATTTCGATACTTCAGTAATTCCTTATCTTTATTTTATAAAACACTGTCGATCATTAGTTATCTTCTTAGTTTAACGGTTGAACAGCTTCAAGATTTGATGTAGGATCCACTGAAAAAGCATGTGCGTGGTTTTTTATGTTCACTTGTAAGTTAAGTCGTACTAAACATTTAAATATTAGTTTTGTTAATGTTAGTATTCGCAAATACGTTTTCCATTGTCATTAACACAGAATAAACAAAGTACTTTATCAATAATATACGATTGATGATAAAAGTAACACGTTGTTCTAGTTACAGTATATGGGCTTTTGCACTAAATTATTTTTATTCAGGTTGACGAATGGAGAACTTTTGTATTATATCAAAATAGAAAAATTTAACTTACAAATTACCACTTTAACACTAAAGATTGAAATTTGATGCAATATATAACTTAACCAGTAAATGCCCTTTATCCCAATCTTCCGTGCGCAAATGCCTATACGGTTAATGATAAGAATGTGTGAACGGACCACCTGTTTTATTCATATTGCGTTGAACTATGTGTATTTTAAATCTTTAAAGGCATTGCATTTTGTTATTCAATTATTTCAATCATATTTAACTTTTATCGCTGTAAAATATATGCCAATCGAAATGAATATGTATCCGCTATTTATCGCTATTTTACGAAATTTTCCTTTGATCTTACTGACTGATAATTTTCTTTCTCAGCGGAGTCGAGTGATATGGAAATGTTTGCTAGAAACTAAAGGGGTACGTGGCGTGTCTATTGAAATTGACACGAAATTGACAACGTCGTCATAGGTAAAATAGCGATAAACAGGCTATCATTGGTCATCTTAACACGATTGCTTTTCTCACTTTCGCCGTCCCGGCTCAAGCGAGAAAAACAATCTCGTTGAGATGATCAACGATAATCTATAATAACCAGAACTTCTGAATATCGGATAGTTGATGAATATGCATCATAATTGAACCCGTTGATGTTAGTCTCTAGGTTCCCAATCAATTATTGGTAAAAAAAATTAAAAAAATATGTAGCCAAATAAGATAATCTATTGATTACCGGTAACATAAAAATTCACGTTTTTACTTTGAATTGTATTTTTACAAATGTTTGATATACAAATTGCTATAAACATTTAAATTTGTCTAAACACTTTCGTTTTCAACTCAAGAAATAGATGGCCTTATTCCTGTTTAGCCCAATCAATCGGAATATTTGTTTTTTTTAATGCTCTTTAACTTCAAATCTGATTTATTTAGTCTTTCATCTAGTTTTTATTCGTGCATCGCTGGTGCACCTTACGAAGACAATATACGTGGTTGTAGTAACACGTTGTAATTTTGACCATTCTTATCGTAATGACGACTACTTGACAGATGCCATTGCTAGTGGACGTTTCGTCTCCGCGTTTATCACCATCCAAGTAGTGAGCACTTTTGTTATTCATACACATCATTGATATGTTAATTTATCGTATTTTTTCTCTTTAAAAGAGGGACGAAAGATACCAGAGGGACAGTCAAACTCAAAAATCGAAAATAAACCGACAACGCCATGGTGAAAAAATGAAAAAGACAAACAGACAATCAATAGGTCACATGACATAACATAGAAAACTAACGAATAAGCAACACGAACCCCACCAAAAACTAGGGGTGATCTCAGGTGCTCCGGAAGGGTAAAATGTTGCATTAATCAAGACATAACCGTATTCCATGCAATTTATTAGTTTTTTTTTTCTAGGCTCTCAAAATTAGTTTTAGAATCGGTTTAGCGTCTGTGTTGATTCGAACGTCAATGCTATTCTAGTGAAGACAAAACGTGCATCTCACGTTACAATTTATAAGTTTTTATTATGCTTAGTAAATCCATGTCATGTAATCAAAATGTGGATAACGAGTGCACCTACGTGTGTATGTAACCATCGTTTTATTTAAATTTAGACAACTCAAAAACATTTGAAACCTATATTTCAGCGATTCGTTGTACCTAATATATGCAAGGGAATTAGAAATAAGGGATACTACTAAAACTAAAATGTCTGCGTCAAACTTGTGTCTTTTTCTTTAAAATAACACTTCTCTTAAACACGAGACGATATTACTTTTTCTATTGTTAACCTTCAATATCTCCATATGTATCCACCCTCTGTCGAATGGCGTTTCCATATCTAACTTTATACTATGCACAGATTCTGAAGCGTGTCCACATTGTAATAAGTTTTTCAAGAGGGATATTCTCATTACGATTATCTTGATAAGCAGGTTTCTGAAGAAGAAAAACTCAAGACGACAAGTTTTAGAATACCCACAATGAAGAGCATATCAGAAAGATCGTTCAATATGGAAATGTATTGAATTATCTGACATTTCATATATGAGTGTAGATTCAAAGCGTGGTGATGAGAATAGTATATCTCGTTAATTCTTCGAATGAGAAAACAACAGGATATAGTTCATAATTGATCCTTAGTTTAGTTATGGTATGTGTGTGTGTTGTTATATTGAATTCATATACACATATATACATATTATCAAAAAACAAAAGAAAAACACTGATGTAATAACAGATTATGTATTTAAACGTTTGTATATAGTTCTTGTTAAACAACAATATAACTTATGATTGTTGTAATTAAAACAAAACACGTTTTTTGCCAAATGTCTACTTTCTTACGCAGCAATACTTTAAATGATCGACATCAGCAATATAATATCCATTACAGAGTTTATTATTGATATTTGTTCCTTATAAACTTCTATCTTACTCATTGGTAGATAAAATTTATCAATTGTTTTGAACATGCTTGATATATATTTGTCATTATCGACCCAAAAGTGTCAAACTAATTCTTTCTGAGAATGTCTGTGTATCTATTACATCCATTTTCATGTATCTTTTTCTTTCATTTTTATCTCCTGGTTGCCATAACATTGTTGGTCGTAAAGAGTTTCTAAATTTCTGAAAAAAAATGGATTTACATGTGAAATTTTAACATGAATTAAATAATGCAAAACATTCGATGTTGGGACACTTGTAGCTCTTCTGTTTTAAGTAGGCACATTATACAAATGTCTGTCATATTTCATATTATCAGCTTGGTTCCTTTAAGGAATCTGCTGAAACTGGCGGATTCCACTACCGGTAGACATTTTGTTCCCGAGTGTATAAGCCTAATAGTAAGCACCTGCATACGGGGTATATATCTCCCAATTGATACGATATTCCAGTGCTTGTATTTCCTATCATGATTTTCTTGATAGAGGGTTGCTGCTCACAAGGATGCTATTAAACCATGAGTTCCAAATGGTGAACATTAAATCATCCCTTCGTAAATTTTACAGACGCCATCACGAGTTGGTGGACCGTAATGGAATAACCGTTTCACAGATGATATCGGATATGTTCCTTATTTCGTAACTACAATCCCCTTCCCTTTCATGAATGTGACCTACCGAATTAGACTTTTTACCGTATTTGTTATAAAATGAGCAACACGACGGGTGTCACATGAGGAGCAGGATCTGCTTTACCTTCCGGAGCACCTGAGATTACCCCTAGTTTTTGGTGGGGTTCGTGTTGCTTATTCTTCCGTTTTCTATGTTGTGTCATGTGTACTATTGTTTGTCTGTTTGTCTTTTTCCATTTTTAGCCATGGCGTTGTCTGTTAATTTTCGATTTATGAGTTTGATTGTCCCTTTGGTATCTTTCGTCCCTCTTGTGTTGATATGAAATGTACTTGATTATCATTCATGCAAAGGAGTAGGTTCAGTAAGACCCCTTTTTTGCCCCAAAATATAGCAGTTTTACATAATTGTTAAAATGTAAACTTTTAGTTATTTATTCGACAGTAGAATGCTTCTGCTACATAAATATGGGCTGTTTTTGACAATACAATGCACATATATCGGGAACTAGAACCATTAAGTCGTGCTAAATTACTGATATCTTCACTATTCTAGCATTTTAGTTAAATTTTAGACGGTTTCCGTGTAAAACGAAAGTGGCCGCATTCGTGTTCATTCTAAATATTGAAATGTTAGTTGTATTTGATGATAATACATGACATATATAAAGGTTGAGGATGAACACGGATGCGGCCACTTTCATTTTTGACAAAAACTATCTGAAAAGTGACATTTTTTTGCATATTTGGTGGATTTTTGATATTTGAGCTTGAATCGGATCGTTTTTAATGACTAAATTAGTTACAATCTGTCACATAGATTAATTGAATCAAATGAAATAGACACTTAAGTGTTTAAAAAGTGGTCAAAATCTTTCGTCAGATGAACCTGAAATTTGAGGCCAAAATCAGTCCTAACCGGACCTACTCCTTGACTATTTATAAAATGTAGAACTTATCGTAAAATGAATGTTTTTCTACCACCAGGACAAGATTGATTTAGCCGTATTTAAAACAACTCTTTCAACATTTTCGATTTTTAATGTTTTTCAATTTCTTATTTGATTCTAGTGACAGTGGTGAGTATAACGTTGTCGAAACACAAATCTGGCGGGTTAAACATATAAGCCTGGTATGTTTAGGAGTTTGAACATTAATATTTCCATTCATTTACAAGGCGGGTTTGGAGAACAGAGAATTGTTCGATGATTGATTGTGCTGAGAGAAAACCATTATGTTACAGTAAAACAGGTGAATGTTCAAAAGATAACTACATGATATCAATAGATTAAACAAACCTCTAATACAGAATTTCCGTCTGACTGTAAAACAGTTATAACAGCACATATTATCACAGGAAGTAATGGGACTAAGGCGTAAGTAAACCCAAATACATTAGCTAACAGTGGGTAACTGTACTCTCCATATGTTGGCGATTCATATCGAACCACAATCATAATAAGTAAGATCTGAAAATAGAGCATTAAAATATTCTTTGTTACATCATTTTTAAATTTGGTACTGTCGATGCCCTTACAATCATTAATAGAAATTTCAAAGTTTATTTTATTATTTCGTATGAAGTTTCAATTGGTGAAGTTGAAATAATTTTTTCGAAAAATTTTCAGCCATCATGGACTGGTTGACCGTAATGAAATATCTGTCCAATGGTGACGACGGATACGTTCAAAGTTTCGTAACCGCAATTCCATCCACTTTTCTCCGAATCGGACCTAACGAGTAATACCTAATACCAGTTTCGTACTTACATGATCAATACGACGGGCGCCACATGTGGAAAAGGATCTGCTAACCCTTCTAGAGCGTCTGAGGTCAACCTTGGTTTTGTTAAAAGAGTTGATATTGATGTAATTTTATGTGTTTTTTTGGGGGGTACTTTGAATTTTTGTATTATTTATAATGGTTCCAGTCTTGTGTACCATTTTTCATAAAAAATCTTTGAAAATTTCCCATTTGATAAGTTTCGGGACAAGAAAATTTACTTGACCGGTGGCTTATGAATTTGCCGTTATCTTAGGGTTAGAAGTTGTTACCAATCTGGTGAAATTTGTATAGGAGTAACACGACGGTTGTTACATATGGAACAAGATCTTCCAAAACTTTAGTAGCAACTGAGATCAACCCCAGTTTTTGGTTGGGTTCATTTTGTGAAGTCTTTAAGATTAGTTGTATATGTTGTTTTTAATGGTCTTTCTATTTTCTGTTCGGTTTTTGACATAGCGTAGTCTATTTGTCTTCGACTGATGAGTTTTTGCATATTTCGCTTTTCTTTTACAATATGTTCTAACATTAAAGGCGAAATAATCGTTGAAAAACAGAAGATAGTTTGCTGATAAACTGAAATGTGTATCAAGTCCACTTAATAATTTTAGTGTTCTGTATTACTTCTTATTTATTTCGAATTGTTGAAATACATATTTTTTAATATCTGTATGTGAATAACTTCTGTGAGAACTTACAAAAAGTAATACTGGCGTGACAAAGCACCATAATATCCGTATTACTATTGGGATAGGCCGACCAATCATCAGTTCTATATCTCTAGAAAAATTATCGGCTCCTGAAAGTATTTTTTTTATTAAATCATTCATTATAATAATAACAATTTCTACTAATATGTAGAACAAGGAAATGCATATTTTGAATAAAAAAACACAAATAACGGACGAAACATGTATTAATGAATGATTGTGGAAAGACATATATTACCACCGCCCTCTGATTCTTATGTTGTGACGGCAACAAAATACGCTATCACGAATGGTGTTTTAAAAAAAATGGTATGATTTTATGACATTGCAAGCGTTAACGGTCAAATAAAGGCAACAGTAGTATACCGCTGTTCAAAATTCATAAATCGATAGAGAAAAAACAAATCCGGGTTACAAACTAAAACTGAGGGAAAAGTATTAAATATAAGAGAACTACGACACAACAGAGACACAACACCGAAATGTAACACACACAGAAACGAACTATAATGTAACAATTGCCATTTTCCTGACTCGGTACAGGGCATTTTATGACAAAAAATCACGAAATTGTTACCTGATACTATATATAAATGTCCTTCGCCACTACATCGACATATTTTCGAAGCCAAATACTAGAACAGTCGTTTAATCTTAAATTTTACCGATCGATTTGTATTCCAAAATGTGACATTTTGATAAACTCAGTGTGGATTCACATGGCAGGTGATGCATTCATAGAAATATACGCTTATTCTGTCGATGTCCTTGGTCTCAATCAATTGTGAGCTCATACAATTCCATTAGTTATTGTATATAACCTTGATTTGTCATTTTCATCCATTTGTTAGATTTGAAATCTACTGTTGTTAATTTTTCGATTATTGAAAAAATCAGAAAATTTGCCAAATATTTTTCTAAAATCGATATGTCTCAATTTTCTATTGTACTTAGATAGCAAAATCATGTCAACTAAGAATAATTATATGTCTCGAGTGGATTGTTGATTGTTAGAGAGGTAGAATTGTTTTTACTTTTTTTCCGTTTCAAAGAGAATTAACTCTGCAAAATGTATACTGAATCGTTAAAATTATTCATCCTTTTTCATCACATTTGGAAAAATATCATATATATCACTCAATACAGAGATGAAATTCATATCTTGTATTTTCTCTCTATGTCGTAAAATGTTGTTGTTTATTCGCTAATATTCTCGACTATAACTAATTAGCTTATATACTGAGCTTAGCTTTTTTTTTAAATAGAATGCATACTGTTACAATCATTTTATTAATATTTTCGATATACAAATAGTTTTCTTTCTGCGAATCATCAAGACCCCTTTAAACTAGAAAATGGGTTTGAATGATTATTTGAACGGCACAGGAAAGCGTTTTGACACATTTGAAATTCTACAAAATTGTTACAGTGTTTTTTATATAAAGAGAATGTCTTACCATATATCCAACCAAACACCAAACATTCAATTATTCCAAAAATTGGAATACAAAATGCAGCTATATACCAGTCCATTAGTTGAAATACATATATTCCACCCTACATAGAAAAAAAGAAAATAGTGACAAGTGATAAAGTATAAAAACAATTCTGAACTCCAATGCAAATTTAGAGAGAGGCGTCATTAAAATCTGACAAAATTAAACGCTATCAGTCAACAAAACAAGTAAAAATCAACTGCGATATTGCGGACTTGGTATCCCTATTTTTTACATTTTTATCTGTTATGTCTGTTTGTTCACACATCGTTGTTAATATAATGGATTTTTATGAGATAGTTATATAAATTAGAGGTTTCGCTAGCTATAAAACCCGGTTTTATCCACCAATTTAATCTCAGGAATTTGTCAGTTGTTATCCATTCGTTTGATGTGCTTTAGATTTTGTAATTTGATTAGAGACTTTCCGTTTCAAATTTCGGAGTTCAGCATTATTGTGATTTTACTTTTTATATAGATTTTTTTTACCTGGTTTTAACCTTAACCTTCAACTTGTATAACAGTTCTTTATTGTGTCGTTATATTGATAAATCTTGGTAAGCAACCCTAACGCACATAATAATGTGGCTATAATTGGTATCCAGTAGACAGCAGAGTTGTGCATATAATAAAAGTACAAAGTTTATCACCATTTTAGTCAACTCATTATATTTTACTTTCTCTTGATGTCCAATGTTGTTGAAAGGTTGTTGTATAATTGGCGAAATACTAACACCTAGTGTTATTCATACAATTTAATTTATGCAATGTTCCTTACCAGCGGAATGAAATGTTCAAATATAAAGGCGTAAAATTTACCCGAAAGATTTGAACCATAAATGTATTTCATATTTCAAATTAAAAACAAAGACAAGCATTTACAATTTAAATTATTCCAACATAATTATTGTATTCATCAGAACGATTAAGACGATATTTGGTTTTATGTTTGCGTTTGATTGGTTCACATTGTAAAATCCGAACATAAATGCCTTCAAAATATATTTTTTTTAAAATGTGTTATATATGAAATATTTAGCAAAACAAATGCAGATGGTACTGGTTAGTTCTGTCTAAACTTACAGTTGTGTATTAGAGTGTGAATATCTTTTGGGTGTTTATTTAACAAATAAAAAGTTTGTCATATAAACGTAATATTATATATGTGGTTCAGTTGCACATTGGGACAACCACTTCTGATCTTTCGCGATTTGAAAACGTCAAAAACTGTGTAATATGATAATAGTATATATTGATCAAATAATTTGACATTTTTAATTCTGTTTTCACAAACAAACAAAAAGATTACCTGAAAGCAAAACGGCAGTCCCAACAAAAAGAAAGACGCCATCAAAACGGCAGTAAACATCATTCTTCTTTTCCTTATATACCGGAAACTGTCACAGAAAACGGCAACTATAGGCTCAATACCTGCAAACTAAATAACATTTGTTAAAATAAGAGTTGCAACAGTTTCAATTGCAAAATATTTCGGTTGTATTGTGATGCCGAAAACAATTCAAGATATAAAAAGGCAAGGAATAAATATGGTAAAAATAAAGTCAAAACAGAGTCGACGGGACAAGTATCTTCAACTTTAAGCGAATACCTCATCGTGTTATATCATAGCAATTTGCAAGAACAATTATACTATATTTAAGATGGTTGTGAACTAGTCGATTCTATAACAGTTGGCGTGCTAGATTATAATCCTGATACCTTTGATAACTATTTACACCATTGGGTCGATGCCACTGCTGGTTGTCGTTTCGTCCACGAGGGTATCCTCGGTGTTGACATGAATATCAATAATGTGGTCATTTTTATAAATTTTCTGTTGACAAAACTTTGAATTTTTCGAAAAAACTAAGGATGTTCTTATCCCAGGCATAGATTACCTTAGCCGTATTTGGTACTTTTTGAAATTTTGGACCCTCAATTCTATTAAACTTTGTAATTGTTTGGCTTTTTAAATATTTTGATATGAGCGTCCCTGATGAGTCTTATGTAGACGAATCGCGCGTCTGGCGTGCTATATTATAATCCTGGTACCTTTGATAACTATTTAATCACGTTTATAGTATGTTGAGAAGTTTATAGTACGCTGCGAATTTCAGACATTGTAAAAGAGGGACGAAAGATACCAAATGGACAGTCAAACTCATAAATCGAAAATAAACTGACAACGCCATGGCTAAAAACGAAAAAGACCGTATGCGTATACTCGTATGGTCCGACCATACGCGTACGGTCGGACCATATGAGTATACTCATACGGTCTAGGACGAACTAAAAAATCTATGCATTTGAACAATATGGGTTAATTTTAGATAGACATTTATCAAAATCTTTTATTGAATTTACAAATTAATTTTATTGTAATGAGATGATTCAATAACGTGAAATATGTCATCAACCCTACACACTAATCAGGAAAAATGATATCAACAACTGGCATTATTAGAGTAACAAAGATACTGTATTCAATCTTTGCATTAATTTTCGACATGTTTTAGTTATATTTTCGGCGGATTTTTGTAATGAGTTTGTTTAGTATCTTTGACGGTATTTTGTAGTAAAGTTCCTAAATATTCTAAAATCTTTTCTTCCAACACTCCGATAACTTCAATTTCAGTGCGCAAAATTAAATAGCATGTGTTACTGACATGATAAATACATGAGCTAAAGAGATTTATTTAACGTGACTTTTTTAAATAGTTAAATTATTAAGTTTTGATTTCATTAACATTTAAACTTTATAGATTTATTAGAGATTTCCGTTATGTTGATCAGCATTATACAATCCTATCTAATAAACTTGACATCTTAAATAAGTTAGACCGTACGCGTACGTTGTGGAGAGTTTTCTCATTGGCAATAATACCACATGTTCTTTTTTCATATCACATCGAAATCAATGATTTTCGAAATTCAACGTTAAAAAGATCCGGAAATTACTAACTTGCGAATCTAACCCAATAGTTAATATCATGATAAAGAATATAACAGCCCAAAGATTGGGTAGTGGCAGTTTGGCTACGACTTCTGGGTATGCTATATAAATCAAACCAGGCCCTGAAAAAAAAAATCACAATGTATTAAACAAAATAGATTTATCTTCTTGCATCACAACTTTACTTTAAGATAAATAAATAAGGTTTGAAGGAGGTTAAGAATTCTGGTGTCGTTTATAGATTTCCGAAGTTTAGGAAATAATTCAAATGTATTTTGTGAAGTTGCATATGTTTTAATGTTACCATAAAAAAATATTAACAAGAGTTGTTTATTGTTCGATGAACAAGAAGTACGTAGAATAAAAAAAAAGGTAATGTTTTACGTTGCATTATAGTTCTTGGTTGTAGTTTTAAAGAAAACATCTGCTTCTAAGATATATAAGGAATTGAATGTCAAGCTCAGATGAGGGTTTTTTTTCGGTATGTATGCCCCACTTCATCTTACGTTTAGCATCATATCCATGTTCAAAACAGTTTATGTGAAGCCGATACAATATTATATATTTAACAAGGCCATCACAAACAAAACTTATACTATCAAAAATAAAAAAAATGTAAATCAATCTCAAGGTACTGTGGAAATTGGCATTTTTGAGTTTGACTGTCCCTTTGGTATCTTTCGTCCCTCTTTTGTAGACGAAACGCGCGTCTCGCGTAATATAGAATTTTAATCCTGGTATCTATGATGAGTTTATTTAATTGACGGTATGATATCGCCTGTAACTTCATAATGGAATGCATAGAAACTATGAAATATGTTGACTTTTTTAAGCATTGATATATTTTATATTGCTTTTCTTCTTTCTTGTGTGTGTATAAATAATCGTATGTGTTGAATTTGGGCGCTATGGCAAACTTTTAGATTTGTTTTAAAAAAAAAAATCGTCGGTATAAGTAATGTTATATAGTATTTTTACATGTTTGCATCTACAACTGAATTTCAAATGAACAATCGATGTTTTTTTAGCTACATTGACTACCCGTTAGGATCTTGTATGGGAGGTAAAAAATAAATAATCGCGAGGTTCTTGAAAAAAAAGGTTCATTGGTTAATCTTTACATTTTACTCTTTGATTATCTTTAGATTTACCTGATTTAACAACATCTTCTATCTCAACACCGTTGGAATGTGCCATAAATCCAAGAACAGAAAAAACAACAAATCCACCAAAAACACTGAAACCTTCTCCCATCGTAATCAGCATCACAGAATCCCTGTTCACATATGAATTAAGAAAATTATTCAACAGTTTAAAGGGGTTTGAAAATAATTTGCGCTCCAAAATTCATAACAAAGAAATCGTGTTAATATAAGTGTGTGTTTGACGAAGTTTAGATTTGATTATGGCCCTTGTGAATAAAAAAAATCCCTTCATCGTTTGGCAGAACCTACAGATTAGATAACAGGAAACAGGTAGCAGGTGTGTTGCTTAAGTGAATCAGGTCATAGTTTCAATATGATTTCGATTTCTTGAGGAGCCACCTTATTTGACGTTTACGAGCCCCATCACGAATTGGTTGACCGTTATGGAATAACCGTTTCACAGATAATATCAGATATGTTCCTTAATCATAACTACAATCCTTTTCACGAATATGACCTACACAATTAGACTATTTTTCGGGTTTGTTATCAAAGGTTCCAGGATTACAATTTGATACGCCAGACGCGCTTTTCGTCTACCTAAGACTATCAGTGACGAACATGAGCATCACGATGGGTTCCACATGTGGAGCAGGATCTGCTTACCCTTCCGGGGCACCAGAGATCACCCCAAGTTTTTGGTGGGTTCCTGTTGCTTAGTCTG
>CM034351.1:94899934-94947457 GCA_019925275.1 Mytilus edulis | reverse complement strand
GATCTTGCAAAAACCCGATCAAAGCCATTTGTGTCGTATGGCGACTTTTACGATAAAAGGGCTAAGAGAGTCCTGAAAAAGGCGTACATTTGTTATATGCGAAAAAGAACAAATGCGTTGTCGCGTTTTGACATACATACATATACATAAGAAGATGATGTATGAGTGTCAATGAGACAACTCTCCATCCAAATCACAATGTATAAAAATTTAAGAATTAAAGGTCAAATATTTATCAAATGTACCAGGATTATAATTAATACGTCAGACGAGCGTTTCGTCTACATAAGACTCATCAGTGACGCTCATATCAAAATAGATATCAAGCCAAACAAGAACAAAATTTAAGAGTATTGATGATCCTAAATTTCAAAAAGTTGTGCCAAATACAGCTTAGGTAGTCTATGCCTGGGATGAAAAAATTCCTTAGTTTTTTTCGAAAAATTCAAAGTTTGGTAAACAGGAAAGGAGTAGGTCCAGTAAGACCCCTTTTTGGCCCCAAAATAAAGCAGTTTTACAAAATTGTTAAAATGTACACTTTTATTTATTTATTGGACAGTAGAATGTTTCTACTACATTAATATGGACTGATTTTGACAATACAATGCACATATATCGGGTACTAGCACCACTAAGTCATGCTAAATTACTGAAATCTTCACAATTCTAGCATTTTAGTCAAATTTTACACGGTTTCTGTGTAAAACGAAAGTGGCCGCATTCGTGTTCATCCTTAATATTAAAATGTAAGTTGTATTTGATGATAATACATAACATATATAAAGGTTGAGGATGAACACGGATGCGGCCACTTTCATTTTTGACAAAAACAATCTGAAAAGTGACATTTTTCGGCATATTTGGTAGATTTTTTCATATTTGAGCTGGAATCGGATCGTTTTTAATGCCTAATCAGTTAAAATCTTTCTAATAAACTAATTGAATCAAATGAAATAGACACTTTAGTGTTTAAAAAGTGGTCAAAATCTTTCGTCAGATGAACTTGAAATTTGAGGCCAAAATCGGTCCTTACCGGACCTACTCCTTTATGAAAATGACCACATAATTGATATTCATGTCAACACCGAAGTGTTGACTACTGGGCTGGTGATACCCTCGGGAACGAAACTTCCACCGCCATAGGCATCGACCCAGTTTTGTAAATAGTTATCAAAGGAACCAGGATTATAATTAAGTACGTCAGATGCGCTTTTCGTCTACATAAGACATATCAGTGACGCTCATATCAAAATAGTTATAAAGCCAAACAAGTACAAAGTTGAAGAGCATTGAGGATCCTTAATTTCAAAAAGTTGTGCCAAATACGGCTAAGGTAATCTATGCCTGGGATAAAAACAAATCCTTAGTTTTTTATTTGAAAAATTCACAGTTTTGTAAAAAGGAAATTTATGAACATGACCACATAATTGATATTCATGTCAACACCGAAGAGTTGACTACTGGACTACTGAAACGTCCTGCGGCAGTGGCATCGACTAAGTGGTGTTAATAGTTATCAAAGGAACCAGAATTATAATTTAGTACGTTAGACGCGCGTTTCCTCTACAAAAGACTCATCAGTGACGCTCATATCAAAGTACGGCCTTCAGCATAATAGCTTAGCTCACAAACACATTTTATATATTTATGATAAACGGGTGTAGACACTGATTTCAACTAAATGAGATGTCCACCATGTTTGATAAGAGATAAGTGTCGTTATAAACGAGCTCAATGCTCTGTGTTTTTGTTAATTATTATTCTCACTTACTGCCAAAATTCTTCTTGACTAGATATTCGGTCAATGGAAAAATTTCCGTAAGATGACGAATTAGATATTGTACTATTAACGTCACTGAAGTTTTTCGCAGTCAAAAGACTGGAATGCACTTCGGTATTATTTATATATACCACAGCACGAGAATAATTATTATTGCGTAATGCAGTAATTGGTCCATTGTAACATTGTTCTGTATTCCAAATATTTCCACATGTTGTCCATGGCAGTGGTGATATAAAAGAGTTATAAAGATAGTATAATGTCCACGTGACCACCATGACGTAATATAAAGCACATACAACGTTTAAAATCACCATGCCCATTCCGACCCCTGTAAATGAACAAATAAATAAAATAGTAGAACAAAGCAGTACTATTTATGAACTGTTACT
The DNA here is from genome assembly GCA_019925275.1 of Mytilus edulis. NCBI lineage: Eukaryota > Metazoa > Mollusca > Bivalvia > Mytilida > Mytilidae > Mytilus > Mytilus edulis. Next base: position 94,945,285 of record CM034351.1, on the reverse strand, counting down.
ATGTATATTATGTTTATTGTGTTTATTAATTTGTTTAGTGGTACTATTGAAATCTGAAATATTTTAAAACTGCAATTATAAATGTTTGATTCCATTGGAATTTGTATTCAATGCCCATTATTTACGAATAATTTTAATCTAATTTGAATCATACGCCGGATAAATTACGACTTTTCTTTACCCTTAAAGCACACAAACGATTTAACTGCATTTTTTAGGTCAAGACTATAAAACAGGAAAACAAATGAATGGTTCGTTATTTTTTGGTTGCTTATAAATCTGATTTGACATAAATATATGCGATTGATTCGGGATTAAAAATTATCATTTTCTACCATCCTGATTTTTCAGTGTTAATACAAAATCTTGTTGCTTGGTTATATAGCGGTGAAAAGCAAATACTTGCATAATAACAATGCACCTGTCCTTAGTCAGGAACCTGGTGTTCAGTAGTTGTCGTTAGTTGATGTGGCTCATAAATGTTTCTCGTTTCTCGTTTTTTTTATAATTTAGATTAGACCGTTTATAGTTGTTTCCCCATTTGAATGGTTATACACTAGTCATTTTTAAAAGCCCTTTATAGCTTGTTGTTCGGGGTGGACCAAGGCTCCGTGTTGAAGACCCAATCTTCTTGTATCTATAGTCTTACTAAACAATAACAATAAGCTAGCCTATACTTGTTTATACTTACCTCTGAATAAGGGACACACCTCCCAACATTGGACTGTGCTCCGTGCTGTGAACTGTCCAAGTGACACCTCCAGGAAAAACAACGGAAACGCTATGAAAATGCAGCAGATAATGAACGGGAATAGAAAGGCACCTGAAACAATAACATTTCCGATATGATTTCATTATGCCTTTAAAACCATAATTGATCACCATTACTATAAGTTTAAATGTATGTTTTAACTACGGAACATATGTTCGAATGTCTTCCAGAGTTCTGTTTATTATTGTTGCTTTGGAGGTATTTTATAGCCCAAAAGTTATAACCTTGAAATGTATTATAAAGGTGTGTGGTTTGGGGGGTGGGTAGTTAAATATTAATATATAAACAGATATAAACAGATAAAAAGCCTTTATAGCTTACTGTTCGGTGTGAGCCAAGGCTCCGTGTTGAAGACCGTACTTTGACCTATAATGGTTTACTTTTACAAATTGTTACTTGGATGGAGAATTGTCTCATTGGAAATCAGACTAAATCTTCATATATCTTTATGATGAAAAGCTCAGCAGCTTATTTATGTAACATTTCCAGTTTTAGCGTTTCAGTGACTTGTTTTTTTTGTTTTTTTTTTGTTTTTTTTTTATTTTCCTTCCAGATTACAGCCTTGCAATTTAGTTTAACTTTTGGAAAAGCTAAGTGAGCTAAGTACATATGTTTTGGAGCTTACAACTCAAAAGTGTATAAAATAAAACACACTTTAACCATGAAGGTTCGCGTTTGCCTTGAGATCCCTGAAGGACAAATAACGTTATCGTTAGTAAAATTACCTAGTACGATAACCTCCAGTAACATTCGCTTGATGGTCAATTCAGTCAAAAATATATTCAACAATATTAGTTTTTTACCGGTGGTTCATTGTCTTCATTTTCTAAATAGTCTATCAACTCTAATTCGATTAATTTCTATGATATGCGTTAAAACGTAATTTTGCTGAATCACTGTTTGCTGTACGGGTGTATACATAGAAAAACCTCACTTTTTGATCTTCATTTGTAGATTTAAAATGAGTAACGTGTTTTGAAAATACTGGCTGTTTTGTGGAATACAGTTGTGTTGCATGATGCCATTAAATATAATAAAAAGCATTCAGTCATAAAAAAAATCATTTCGAGAGAAAAAAAGTAATTTCTATTAATTTGACGGTTCGTAATGTTTTCAATCGTTAAATGGTTCTGTTACTCAATAAATGGAAAATAAAACCGTAGATATCAAAAGGAAAAGCTTAGTTGTAATTTACAAAAGAGATGATTAGATAGGATGATCATCGTTATATCCTTCATGAGAATCAGTATAGACACATACAACTGGAGAAAACGGTTAATTAGTTGAAGACTATATGATGAACTGTCTCAAATCTAGAAAGAACTAGTATTTTGTTTATTCGCATATGTTACATTTTCCTTTCATCCTACTCAAAACAATATATATATGACAGAGCGACTTAGCTGATACATAGTATTGAAGGTCGTACGTTGACCTATAACTGTTTATTCCTTATCCATGTGACTTTGATGGAGAGTTTTCTGTCTCATTGACAGTCATACCACATCTTCTTATTCATATTCATATATTGAAATGAACGAATGTACGAGAAAGTGGTAACTCTGTAATACATCTATCGGTATAAGAGAAGTGACGCTCTGCATTTTTTACTTGCAAGTATAACTGCGTTCTTTCATTCCATATTTAATTTACGAAGACAATTTGTCTTGGAACTAGCATTTCGATACAAAATTGACATAGTGTATACTTATTTACAAACAAGACAAAATGTAAAACAATTCAAACAAGAAAACTAATTAAATTCTTATAATAAATTCTAACTTATGTCCTCTCTCATGGCATTTTTACAGTGAAGCCAACACAAATAAAACAGAAAAAAATCAAAGAAAGAGCCCTAAGTTTTATATATAACGAACATAGAACATGATGAGCTTTTGAATTTATAAGGTTTAGACGTCCAATCTTTAAAAAGAATGAAGACTAAGGATATGGCAAATAAACCATATGAAATCTTGCATGAATAGAGTTCATCGTACTGTGATGAATACGTACTGGCCGTAAAAAAAAAACCCTTCCGATTTGATTTGATTGATTGATTTCTGTTTCACGCCGCATCAGCGCGACGAAAAATGATTGTATTTTCAAATCAAGTTGTATGTTTAAACAAATTGTTATATCTTAATGTTGATGTCAATATATGATAAGTTTCGGGTAAATCACTCACCGCCACCGTTTCTCATACATAGGTAAGGAAATCTCCAAAAGTTTCCTAATCCAACAATATAGCCAAGCATTGATAAAATAAATTCTATTTTTTTGTCCCATTGTTCACGATCTTCTTCTGAACTTTCTTCTGATATCGAATCCGTTTCTATATGAACTTTGTCCTCATCTTCCAAGTCAAAATCATGTTTTTCTTTTACCTCCATGATTAATTCACTCTCTGTTATGTTATATGTTACTACATAGATATATCGAATTAAGCTTCTGTATCAGTAATTATGTGACCACAATCACGTGATATAAACACCCGTGCCCCGAAGACTATCAATTAAGCATGACTTAGATTAAGCACAATGCTATGGTGTGCTCCAAATGACAATTTACAAAAATAATGGCAATGAAACTACCAATGCTGAGAATAAATGGTTATGATTGAAATTGTTCTCAGTTTAATTTTATTTGTTCGGGGGTGGGTGCACTTAAACGTATATATGTGGCACGGGTGAGCAGCTGATACATCCAGGACCATATCCTTAACATATACATTAAATAATTTATATACCCTGTCATATATTTGATTTAGATTATGGTAGATTTTCTTGTTTCCACTCTAGATTGTGGAATATGCACTTGTCTGCATTGTAGAATGTGCGACATCCGTATTTACTTTATGATAGATTTACTTGTATGTATTGTAGAATATTGCCGATTTACTTGTCTACACTGTAGGTTATTGTAGGTTTACTTGTCTGCACTGTATATTATACAAATATAGCCTTTGTATGAGGTCGATACAAGGATATATTGACCTGAAAGAAGTATATTGACTGAGGACGAAGTCCGAGGTCGATATACTTCTTTTGGTCGATATATTCTGTATTGACCACATACAAAGGCTATATTTGTTATATTATTAATTTCCGACCATATTTGTATCAAAATCGTCATTTAGGTTTGTTGGAATTTTATAGATATTACATTGTTTCCTTGACAATAACGACATATTAGTTGTTATTTCATTTACTTTTTTTTTTTTTACATCTTATGTAATTGAAGATTTTTTTCATCAAATAATCGATCACAGATATCATGTGTTTCAAAACGTTAAACAATATCCTGAAATTCATTACATGACGTCACAAAGTATATCGGTTTTTAGATATTCTAAAAATAACCGTGCGATATGCTTTTTGCCGGTCAATATGCATTTTGCTATCCGCCGTTTTCTCTCTACCTTCGAAAATATAGTTTAACATGTGACTATCCCTAAACGAATCAAATTTGTTAAAATATACGAATTAATAATATTATAGTAGATTTACTTGTATGCATTTTATAATATGGTATATTTATTTGTCTATATTGTAGAATATGGTAGATTTGCTTGTCTGCTTTGTAGAGTATGGTAGATTTACTTGTCTGCTTTGTAGATTATGGTAGATTTACTTGTCTGCTTTGTAGATTATGGTAGATTTACTTGTCTGCTTTGTAGATTATGGTAGATTTGCTTGTCTGCTTTGTAGATTATGGTAGATTTGAGACAGGTGCAATGTTGGTTTTTTTTTATAGATTTCAACCCCCTTTTTTTAATCTTCATCAGAGGACTAACAAAAATTACACCATAGAACATACATAAAACCAAAATATTACAGGAAAAGAAACTCTTGACAAAAAACGGTATAATGAAAAGAAAAAATAACACAAGTTGACTTACAAATAATAAACAACACTACCGTAATGAAGAATGATTGTTCCAATGAAAACAAGCACAAATTCTTAGCCTACTGATCTAAAAACATGTCATCGTACACTCTAATATCGGTCGTTGAACTTCAAAGATGACTTCATTCAGCAATGTCATATACAGTGCATAATGACGAAATCTTTTGAAATGAAACCCAAGACAAAATATGGAATTTAAAGTCAGGCAAAAATAAATATTTTAGAATTGCTTCGAAGATTGATATTATCCGAAAAAATATGAGATACGCTGATTGAACAAGAGCAGAACAATTATCAGTTTCATCAATAAGATTATTTTCTCCCAAAAGAAATTAAGAGTAAATTCATAATGACAGTACAAAACTGTTCCTATAAGGAATTTCGAAAAATGTACGTGAGTTTGACAGTTTCCGTGTTTGTTGAAGACTCGGTGTTTGCCTTGGACTGTTTCCCCATTTCAATTTAATTTTATTCTCATTTTCATTCGTATTATAGTAGCTGTAATTATAAAATCTAGCTCAATTTGTAACATAAATTTTTCTTTTTAAAACAACACTGGACTGAAGGACTCCAAATGACTTTTATATATACATCTTCGGATTTCAAATGTTTGGCTTTGAGCGTTCCTGATGAAGGTAAATTCAGAAAAGCGCTTCGGACGTATGAAAAAGTAAAATCACAAAAATACTGAACTCCAAGGAAAATTCAAAAAGGAAAGTCTCCAATCCAATGAAATTATTAAACGTGTTGTTTTCATTTTTTTACATCACTGGGTCGATACCTCTGCTGGTGGACTATCAGTCCCCGAGGGTATCTTCAGCTCAGTATAGTCAGTACTTCGGTACTGACATGATTTAACAAACTTTTCTAAAATTATCCGTTTATAAATTTTGAAATTATTAAGAACTAAGGTTTCAACTCCCTCAGACAAAGTTGACTTTAGATGAATTTGGCTATTTACTTTAGGTATTTTATGTCATATAGCTCTTCAACGGCTTCGGTACTTATACATCTTCGGATTTCAAATGTTTGGCTTTGAGCATTCCTGATGAAGGTAAATCCAGAAAAGCGCTTCGGACGCATGAAATTATAAAACGTGTTATTTTCCTTTTTTTTTTTTATATATAACTGCTGGTTCAAATTCGCTGCATCATCTGCGCATTTTGACAATTATTTCTCTTCGATGATGCCCAGATCCACTGAAATATTTGACAATGCAAAACCCAATACAAATGTTCACGAGTTGATATCATCATTGAAATCATCAACAAAGACTAAAACAATAGAATTACCTGGACAAGGAATAAGAGGTATATTATGCTGGTACTTAATTATTGGACTACTGGTATATTAATAAAATTGGGAATGGAAACGGGAAGTTTGACAAAGAGACAACAAACCGACAAAAAGCAGAAAGCAACAATGACTAACAGTTCACGACAGATCGACCCAGTGGTAGAAGTAACATTAAACAGTGGCAATTTTACTGCACCTGACTCGCATTTCGATCGACAGGTTTTGCCCTAGACCAATAAAAATTAACTGGTACATCAACAATTCAAAGGTATATGACACAGTGTAGGTAACCATGAGATATATATATAAATTATTACATAACATAATGTTCTATTTCAATGAACATTACGGTGTTACACGAACGATGGAATTTTAAAGCAGTATATGTTGCAGTGGCGTAGCTTACCTCCTGTTTATACCGAGGCAGGGGGTCAGGGGGCGCAGCCCCCCTTAAGCTATCGAAATTTTTACAATTTGAACAAGAAAAAATCGTTTAAAAAATAGTTGCTGTTCAATGTTATTTCATCATAATAATGTTAATTATATGCCTTACTATCTATACTCAAAGCTACAAAAATAACAAAATACGTCAAGGTATCACATTAGACAACCAATGAAAAGTCAGTTTCCTGACTTGCTATCAGTTACAGAAAGCAGGAACATATATATTGACATACTGTTCTCAGCAGAAAGCCAGCGCAAATGCCAAATGGCTTCCAATATATTTCCAAGCCGTAGTACACTCTAATATAGTTGGCTGTACCTCACTGTGACATGAGTTAACAGAAGAAGTGGTATAATCGCCAATGAGACAACTCTCAACAAGAGACAAACATGACACAGAAATTAACAACTATAGGTCACCGTACGGTCTTCAACAATGAGCAAAGCCCATACCGCATAGTCAGCTATAAAACAGTTTAGGAGCCTCCCAATATTATTCAATTGTTATCATTGACCCGAATAAAAGTTTAATTTTATGAGTTAATGTGAAATTCTAAAAAGTGATTAAAACGTGAATAGAGGGATTTAAAGGAGTATTGTAATGAAACAGCAGCCCACAAAACAAAACAAAACATCTAGAGGTTAACATATATGGTATAAATTAATACACGAGTGTGTACAGTACATGTACCTGTATGTCAAGTTCTAAATTGCCGAGTCTTTAATTTTAAAAGCCGTAAAAAATATCAACAGTCCGTTAACATTTTTTGGAAATGTTTCTCACTTAGACCAGACACAAAGAGATGTATTTATGATTTACATGTTTTTAGTTCCGAAAACAATATTACCAATTTTTAGGTAGCTCTTTACAAGCAATATTTAAACATCTGAAAAATGTCGCCGGTAATTAGCAGCGATAAAGTCGAAAAAGTCTGCCAGCGACGTCGTGCACTTTAACGCTAACGTTGAGGTTACAAAGGGGGAAACGCAATTTTTAGGATAAATCGCGTTTATCATAGAATCCAGCACGGTGACATATATTTTTTATTTGAGATTTGGAGAAAGCATGACAAAATGCACTTTATGCAGAAAAATGATAATAATGACATTTTCAGAAACACTTTATTTCCATATGTTTTGGATTAAAAAAATACCACTTTGAGCATCTGGTCCACAATGTCAAGCAAGGCTTGAATAGTTGTATAGTCATTCGTGTAGGAATTTATTTTTTCCCTTATTGTCACTTATCACAGCTTCAAATTGAACCCGATCTTAATAATTTACGACGAAGAATATTTGCTCCAAAATTTTTGTAACATTGCCTACCTTTTTTACAAAATTGCACAAATTCCCAATTTTCAGCCTCAATTTTCTCGAAAACGAGCACGGTGACCTATGTTTTATTTTGTGTTTTATTTTATAACTCGCCAAGGCCTACAACATATTTCAAAACTATAAAAATGACATTACATTGAGAAACTGTATCGGATGCCCTTAACGTCATATCACAAGAAATCATGACCTTGCTCGGTGAATAGAAGAAATCTGTACAAAATGTTCAATACAGAAAAAACAAACGCAAATATTAAGGTTTATTTGTAATAAGTTTTGTGATGATCATTTATTTGGTCGTAGGTCACGAATCAACGAATTATAGATAATCACCACAAAATGACAGCTCGATTGAACAAACCGAATTTCAGGATAAACTAGGAAAAAACATATGCTTCATGTAAAGTGTTGCACGGTACTTGTTTTAGTTGTGTATTCCTTCGAAGGTCTTGAAATTATATATTGAATGATTTTTAACTTTTTTATCATTCACGATGAACATGACAACCGGCGAATAACTAAGTAACATTTACTTGATTCTGAAGTCTTCATTATAAATGAACAGTATTTGGTTGGTTTTTTATATATAAACTGACATTATGTATTAACTAACAGACATATTTCTCTGAAATTAGTGATTCCTTTAAATATTTTAAATTCCCTGCTTGTGAAAACGTACTATGAACTTAAAATAGCGAGAACAAAACTTGAGAACCACAACATATAAATTATTTTCTGTGCACTATGATATATAGATGCATATTTTGTTTTGTTTGGTACCAGAGTCAATGAACATAGTCCTCATCTATTCTACTCACTGTTTTCGCTTGCAATGGGGACACAATAAATCTCTTGTCGATTTCCTTTATCTCTGACAAACTTGAATAACAGAAAACTACCGTAAAGGGTTTTTCCAAGTAGAGGAGGGAAAATTAATTCAAATGTTCCCATAAGTCTTGAATAATTCGTAAAGGGTATGAATCAATAACCGCGCCAACAAGACATAACAAGTTGCTAACAAGTTGCTATATTATTGTTTAGTAGCCAGTTTGCTGCAATAATCATTTAAAAGAAAATACAGTGAAGGAATTTTTTTTTATTTTTTTGTTGTTGCCTCAACGTAAGCTACGCCCCTGCGTTGTTGTATATTTTGAATATACCAATGGAATGTAATGCCTCGTTCACACGTACATTTAATTCGAATTGAATTTGAATCGAATGCGAATCGAATTCGTCAATAGCGTTCACACGCTCTTCTTTTTAATTCGAATTGATTCGAATTGGCTAATTCGAAATTATCCAATTCGCATTAGAAATACGCTTTTGTAAATACGAATTAAAAGTTAACGTCGTTTGGACAATTTAGCGAATTTGACGCGCATTGCAATTCGAATTAGAATTGACGTTAGGACGTCAAACGTTTTGAATGCGAATTAAACTAATTCGAATTAGTTAATGCGAATCGAATTCGAATTACGTGTGAACTCATGATCAGCATAAGCTATGTAAACGAAAGTAGGGTGTCTTGAGTTTGTTTGTACTTTTAACTCAGAGATAATTAGCATGTTCTTATGCAATGTTATTGTTTTATTTGCTACTTGTGTGAACTATAACTGTATTTTTTTTTTTTACTTAAGTTGTATTTTTCATTCTTTTTTTTCAACATAACACTTTCATTCACGTACATGACTGAACCATCTTTATCATGTTTATTGGCTCACTTAAATCGTATATGTTTGTTTTGTTGGTTTTGTAAAAGGTAAACTGTATGATCAAGCATGGATAAAATCCAGTTTCAGAAGTTATATTAGATATTCAAACTGCTCATAGACATCATTCACACGTGTAAGGGTATACTAACAGTTTTAATTAAATAATCAATGAAGATTTCATCGCAAAGGAAATGTCAACATTATCAAGGCGAGTAAAATTGCCTAACATAGTTAATCACATATTTTGTTCATCTGATTGATTGATTGTTGGTGTTTTACACTACTTTCAGCATTTTTGATAATACCATGGCGATCAGGTATTACCATGGCAATCAGGTTTTATTGGTGGAAGTGGTCAGAGTGAACCACCGACCATTAAAAGGAAAACTAACAATGCCAGTCATGTACGATCGGAGTCGAACGGAGCTGCGACGTGTGGTAACCATTTAGAACACTATTTTAATCATGAGAGAAGTCAAACCGTGCCCAGGACCTCATTGTGGCCAATTTTTTTGACTTTTGGTACATTGTTTTAAAATTTTGACTGCTCCTCTTTTTCGGTTGTCATACCCCTTCCCCCATTTCGCGTGTTTCTGTATACTATGATCATTCATATACTATACATAAAGTGTATTTGCTATTTACTATCAATTTCAAGTTTACTATACACGGCGGTCTTTTATATATTATATAGAAAGTCTCTATATAATATTATCAGTGACCGCCGTTGATAAACTGGTCCGCCATTCCATCTATAGCTTCATACCAGGGGTCCAGTTTACGCCGTGGATAGTCCAAATAATTATAAGTCTTGAAAGATCTTGAAATGTTGTTTTATTTTTTTTCTGCGATGCCTTCCTACGCGACACAGAAAAATTTATAAAATACCTCTCCCTGAAATTCTCTAGTCATAAAATCTTTTACAAAAATTCATCCGCCTTCGACAAAAAAAAATGATTATCAATAGACGTCGTCATACGATGCACATACCAGTCTGTCTATGCATTGGTATTGTATGAAGCATCCATGTGTTCCGCGATGACTTCCTGCTCATCTTGTGCCTCATGATAAGTGACTTGAATTCGCCTTTTGAGACGTCATTGACAATTGGGAAGGAAAAACGGTAACAACACATCGGACATATCAGGGTAATATATGACACAGCAATTCCATTGAAGACTACCTAATCATAGTGGTGTCCTGACAACTTGCGAAGATTTTTTTCAACCGTATCAGTGTCTCCATTGTAAGTAGTTAATGAGGCAAAGGGAATCACATCAAATACTTCATATGCAGTTGCTTCTGGAATGTTGCTACAGAAAAATGAAAAGTTTCTTATGCTAGAATTTAAGTTATTTCCTTTGTCAAAAGGTTCAGTTTTCAACCGATCCTCCGTTTTCAATTCTAGATGAACTTCCTATCCGTATCTGTGGTATCCTTGGTTGGTTGAAACGATCCATATTACACAACAATTTTAGTCTCTTCAGTGAGCAGTGGACGTCATCTTTACAGCGAAATAAGGAATTAAAGCATGAGGCTAGTATAGCATTTCTTCGTTTTTTTTGACAGTTTACCTGTATAAAGTCTGTCTCATATGAATAAATTCGGCGAAAAGAAGAGCACAGTTTGGTCCCATATGAATACCGACTGTCTGTTAAAATTTAATAAAAAAAAAAGTGTTTATTAAAACGATTGAGCATTTTGTTTATGTAAGTTAAAACTATTTCTTTTCCACAAAATTCTCTAAAATAATCATATACATGTGTATTTTTCTGCTCGTTCAAGATTTGCAACATATACCCTTTTCAAGATGGTTGTATATTGATGATACGATATTTCTTGGTATTTTACATAAGAGGACGCTTGTTTACGAAATTGTTTGGCCTTTTAAGTTTGTTTTTTTATCACTTGTTAGGTGAATGTATCTGATTGGTGTTATCTCAATTACAAGGTATCTTATTTGACTCAAACATGTTGGTCCAACTGTCCCTTAGAATTAAAGTATACAATATTTAATTTTATTTAGATAGTCATTATTAAAATCATATTGTAAAACATGCTTGCAGTGTCTGGCTTTTGATCTGTATGATTTATTGATTATTTGTAATTGGCTTTGAACTATTTTTAAGTTAACTGCGAGTACTCTTATACCGGTGGCCTGTATCTATTGTTTTACGTAAATTGTTGAGTTTTTTTTTGTTTTTGTTGGGGTTTTTTTGGGGGGAGGGTTAAGTTTGTTTTTATGTTGTGCCTATCCCCCTTTGTCACATGTTGAAAATGTAGAAGAGATTTGAGCGCTCATAAACATGTCCAACACCGTAACAAACAGACCTGTCTCAAGTCTGGAGCCTGTAATTCAGTCGTTGTCGACTTGTCGGTTCATGTATGCCATGATTAACTTTTCAGAAACTAAATTTTAAAAAAGAAGGTCGTTAGTCTTTTCGTTTTAATTATTTCACATTTTTCATTTCAAAACCTTTTATAGCTGAGGGGTATTCTTATTTTAGAAGGCTGTACAGTGACCCATTAACGCTTACATTCACGTCATTGAACTCTGGTGGATAGTTGTCTAATTGGGAATCATTCCACATCTATTTTTTTGGATATTCACGATGCCAGTTTATCTTCCTCATAACCGAGGTATAAAAGAGAACATTGTAAACTTTTCAATTCATTATTGGATGGTGCGTGGTTCTATCAGGAATATTTTTTACGAAACCAGTTTTCGGAACGTATACCTTTCTTGACAATGATGATACTATATTTCTTGATTATTTGCATACTATGTGACTGCGGATGCATGTTGATGTAATTATTCAACCTTCTTAATTTTAATTTTTGGATCTCTATCTCTATAATAAGGTATTAGAGTGATGTGATCTCGTTTGTAGGTTATCTGGTTGGCACAAAACATGCTAATTTAATTGTCCTTACAAATTAAAGTATTCTGTACTTAATTTGCATTTATTTAGATAGTCATGAGTGAAATATTATTGTAAAACATGCATACAGTGTACCTGGTTGTAGTATTTCCAAGGTTAGACAAACCTAGGTGAGAGATGTCAATAATAGGTGTATGTTGCGTCAAGATATATCTGAACCCAAAAAATAGAAATACAGTTTTATGAAAACAAAACAGATTAATTTTTCAATTTTTATTGACAGTTTATTTAAAATCAGGCTGTGGACTTGAAGTTTTTTTTCAAGAGTAGAATACATGAAAAAACATTCTCATAATTATCTTTTTGGTCAAAATGATAAAATCTTGAATAGAGTAACATATATAAACCCTATATAATCTGATATTGATATCATGGGCATTGCCTTTGAAAGAAAAAGTAATTGATTGATTAATTGATCATCTTTCTATGTGATAATTCAGCATGTATATTCAAAGAGAGAACATGTTAAACAAAATTACCTCGTAGGTACAAGGATTAAAATTCTGTAAACCAGACGCGTGTTTCGTCTACAAAAGAATCATCAGTGACGCTCAAATGAAATAAGTCTAAAAGCCCAAATAAAATTAAATTAAATAGAAAACCCACGACCAAAAGATAATCAACACATACCGCATACAACAGTTGACAAACACATTACTGGACAACAAACGGTTGATCAACAGGAACCTCTTTACTATAAAAATAAGATTGAATGAAGGCTAGGTGACCATAGTGCAGTTGTATATATTAAAGTAGGAATTGAATGAATTCTGTGTGAACGTAGTACAGTAGAAGATATTAGAGTATAAATTAAATGATAACTGCGTGAACAAAGTACAGTAGCAGATATTACAGTATACATTGAATGATGACTAAGTGTTCATGGCACAGTAGTAGATACCAGAGGATAAATTGAATAATGACTGCGGGAACATGGTACAGTAGCAGATATTAGAGGATAAATTGGATGATAACTGCGTGAGCATGGTACAGTAGCAGATATTACAGTATACATTGAATGATGACTAATTGTACATTGTGTAGTAGTTGATATTAGAGGATAAATTGAATGATGACTGCGTGAACATGGTACAGTAGCTGATATTAGAGGATAAATTGAACATTAACTGCATGAACATGGTGCAGTAGCAGATATTAGAGGATAGATTGAATGATGACTGAGAGAACATGGTACAGTAGCAGATATAAGAGGATAAATTGAATGATGACTTCATGAACATAGTTCAGTAGTAGATATAAGAGAATAAATTGAATGATGACTGCGTAAAAAAGGTACAGTAGTAGATGTTAAAGGATAAATTGAATCATGACTGCGTGAACATAGTTCAGAAGCAGATATAAGAGGACAAATTAAATTATGGTTGGCTGTGTGAACATAGTTCAGTTGCACATATTACAATGCAAATTGATTATGGCTGTGTGGACATGTTACAGTAGCAGATATATGAGTACAAATTAAATGATGGTGGCGGTAACATATAAAAAGATTGAGTAACTAATGTGTGAAGATAGAACCGTAGTATATTTCATAGTATATATTAAATGATTATTGTCTTAACATGGTGCAGCTGCAGATATTAGAGTATAATTTGAATTATTGTCATGTGAAAATAGTACTATAGCAGATATTACAGTATGAATTGGAAGATAGCTTTGTGAACATATAGTAAAGCAGCTGATACTTAAGTATTAATTAAGTGATTGATGGGTGAACATAGTACCTTAATTAATACATTTTAGGGTACAACTTGAATGATTGCTGTCTTAATATGATACAGCTGTAGCTATTAGAGTTTAAGAAGGTACAATTGATGTATGAAAAAATTAAGCGCTTTTAGCTTTAACAACTGTTGTTCTGTATAATAGTGTATTATGAATTATAGTTTGCCTGATTTTCCCCTGAACAAGTGTGAGGTTATCTACACGAAAATTCCTTGTTTTCTTCTGTGTTCTTTTTCTTCAGAGCAAATTTTTAATTAAAAAGAACGAGTGTACAGCCGTAATTCCTCAGTAATTAACAAGTGTGACCTTGTGTAAAAGCCGGTCACATGCAGTAGTATATATACATGAAGCACTATGATGATCAGTTTGATTGACATGGTACGTAACACAGTTATTTGATTTGAGGGCACCAGATTAACGCGCACTACACGAGATGTAATTGTTTTGACAAGTTGTTAGTATCAGTCGTTTTATGTTACATAACGACTTCATTCAGTAGTAGTGTGTGGTAATTGTACTGACAAACTGCATGTCGTTAATATCAATATTAATCTAGAGATTTTGGTAAAGATAAAATTACATAAACGGTTCGTAGTGTCTTTTTTCATTTATAGATATTGTTGTTTTTGCGTCGTGTCTATCTGATGAGTCCTTTATTTGCTGCTGAATTTAACAGTTTGTGTTAAATATGTGTAACCCATCCAAATTATGTTTGTGCTTGTCCCAAGTCAGGTGCCTTTAATTCGATGTGTGTTGTTGGTTGCTGTCTGTCATATTTGTTTGTTATAAAAAAAGACTGTTGGTTTTTTTCTTTTGATTGCTTCAAATTCTATCATTCTATGGAGTTTTATAGATACGGTATGGGACCAGGGTTTTACTCACTGTTCAAGAGCGTAACGCGGTCCTTATCTGCTTAAATGCCCGTTTAAAGTTCGGACTGTTGTGAAAAACTGTCTCATTGACGGTCATGCCACATTTCATCATCATGTTTGTACTTAGTATGAAAATCGTTATGTTCCCTTCATTCTTGCTATTTTTAGATTCTAAAATGTATTCTTGCTATTCATCTCCTTTTTCTTACGAGATTTACAAGGCATAAATATATGTCCTGTATGTGTTTTTATGTTTCATTTGGTTTGCTTTTACGTATATCTTTACATCATTGCCTTTCAAATGTATCGGCTATAGCAGTCCTGATGAAGGTATTCAAGAAAACTGCCACACTTATAGGTGGCACGGTAGTATTTCCTGGCCCATAAGGGATAATGATAGCCTTTTTAGAATTTTCACCACTTTCTAACACTGCAAAAAATTCTACATTCACAGTTAACTGAAGTACTTTCATTTTACTATTCAGAAATGAATTTAAATATGGATCATGACGTTTCCTTTTTTTGCTATTTTCAAAAAACCTAAGGCCACTAGTACTTTTAGGTCTTTTATGGTGCAGTGAATACAAAATTTTAAAAAAATCTCAAAAATTCATTTTCATCTGTATGTAAAATTATTTCATATTTTTCTACACCTGATTCATCCCTCAGTTTGGGAAAGTATGTTCAGTTGATACTGTATTTTTTGTCCAATCACACTGTTTAGATCTATACATTTACCTAAGTAGGGTACACAAAAGAGCAACCTAAATTCTGGAATGCAAATACTACCGTGCCACCTATAAAGTGCATGTTATTCTCGTTGGCCAAGGAATTGACGCGGTAAGTTACTGCATGTAAAACGAAAAATTCCCTAGAATATTTATTTTTTACAGCGGATGACCATGAGTGCATTCCGGTGTATTGATATATAGCCTAGATTTCAATTACGTAATATTCGTTTTAGGTTTTTAACCGATCTATAAACATGATGAATACGCAGACATTATCAAGTGCAAACTAACATTCCTAATCGCTTGTTATAAATTCATTTCTTCAATGAATACTCATCAAATACTTTTTAAAGAAGAGTAATTAATAATATTAAAATGTTTTGTTATAAATACAAATACAAATACAAATATTTTATTGGCACAAACACAATTACAATAATTGGCAATGGCCCATACAACTGGTATACAAATAGTAATAATGCATAGAATATCAATAGGCATATTTAGAACAATATCATCGAACGATATCAATATCATCAACAGTAAATGATTAAAAAAAAAAATATATCAATTACATAGTTGGTCAAACATATTTAGTATTGAAAATAATGACAATATTAATATGTAATATTATGAACAATGATTATTAGCAATTTTATAGAGTTTGTTCTGCTTTACGCAGGTTCAAACTGTCTGAGATGAAAGAGGAAGTTAATTTTAGGATTGTGTATGAATTATTATTTAATAAAAAGATTATATTATTTTCATGTTTTTGAAATTTTGTAGGATCAACGATTATATTTGAAACTTTATGGTAAAATATGTCCCTCTTAGTTGAGTATTTTTCACAATGTAAAAGAAAATGTTTTTCATTTTCAATTTGACCAGAATTACATACAGAGCAGTATCTCTCATTTCTGGGAATATTTAGATGTCTCCCTCTTTCAATCATCAGTGTATGAGCGCTTATACGGATCTTACATATTGCAGCTCTGTCACTTCTGTTTTTTAATATATCAACATAGGGTGGTCTTCTGCCCATTATGTAGACACTTTTGAAAAAGTCTAACTTTTTGGATTCAAATATATTTGCATTTTGAACTTGCAAACATTGGTCATTAATTCTTTGTTTAATAGAATTTAAATTACCTTTAACATAATTAAAGTTATTGATGATATAAGACATTCCAAGTTCATTCAAAAGACTCTTGACCTTTATGACCCAAGGGTTTGAATCTACAGATTTAGTGAATATATCATATGCCAAAGAATTTTCCGAAGAAACTATATGGTTCAGGTAGTTGAATATTGAATATAATATTTTATTTTTCAAGGGAATTCTATTAAGTTCAGCTCGACATCCATCATTAGATGCCTTACAGTGAACCCCTAATATGTCTTTGATAAATTTAACATGAAGTTTTTCAAATGGATCAGAGTCTTTAAAATGTGAATCCACCCCCAAATTTCACTACAATATGTAAGAATGGGAGTAACTAAACAATCAAACAATTTTTCAAGAAGTCTACATGGGTTGTTGAGACCTATAGTTTTCTTTATTTTATAGTATGCCTTCCTGACTTTTTCCATTAGAGTATTCACAGCAAGGCAAAAATTGCCATTATACTTTAAAACAATACCCAAGTAACAATAATTTGTTACTGTTTCAAGATATGCATTATCATAAGTAAAATGGTTTAACAATGTCTTGCCATTAGAATTAAATATCATAATTTTTGATTTATCAGTATTAACTTGTAGTTTCCATGTTGAACAATATTCATGTAAAATATCAAGAGATTTTTGTAGACCCTCTTTGCTTTCAGATAGTAAAACAATATCATCTGCATATAAAAGAATGTTCAAAGAGGTATCCCCAATAGCAACTGGATCCGTATGTATGTACATATAAGTGAAAAATCATTAATATCAAAATTCCGGGGCTCGGTTTACACCATCAACGTTAAATTTAGTCTGTGCTGTTACGTTAGAAATAAATTTTCGAAAGGCACAGCCAAACTTGCAGAACAAATCTTTTTATCTATGAAAGATTGTAGTAAAGGTTTAAGTAATGTGTGATTACGAAATTTCTGACTTTATAATTTACCAGTTATACCTGGGAACAGTATATCTAATATATATGTTCCTGGTTATACATAGATTACGATCATCAAAATCCAAAACGTCATTGCAGACACAGCAATAGCGAACGAGTTGAGATATATAAACACCGTAAAACGGTGCCAAAGGGAACATTATCGTCAAAAAAGAGAAAATTAACAATAGGGAACTTTATTACACAATTCAGAATTTAAGCACAATAGGCATTTATGGAATGTATCGTTCACTTAGATCAATAATAAAAGAATGTTGCTGAGATATTCTACATTTTTACAATTATAGTTCACACTCCTAAACGTTAAGAGAGTTCAATTTGTCATTCTCAACTTGTGGGTCTATATTCATTCTATAACATAGCTAGCAAAAAGATAAGTAATGAGAGTGTTACTTAAAGCACATACAGCGTATAAGTCTAAGAACCAATCTAATTAAAATATTGATCTCTGATTACGTTCAGAGATCATAATAAGATTGTCTAAGAACATAACCGTAATTCTAATTTCATCCAATCGGCGGCAGAACTGATCTCTGACTAAATGAACCATTATTATAGCTCGACGTTAGGTGGCGCTGACTCATGTATGTGCTTCGTTTGCTGTCACAACTGCTACCCTGTGAATCTGTATCTTGATATGAGTTATCAACACTTATTCCAGAATCTTCGTCGTCCTTTTCATCGTCGCTCGAATCTCCATTTTCTTCTCTTATATCATCAAAATCAAAAGTTCTGCCCATTACAGATTTTTCCCTGACGCACATTATATTTTCCTTATATCTTTGGTGCGCATTTTCAACACGTTCCAATTTCTTTTCTAGCTTCATTTTCTTCTCGTCTTCGTTTTGTTTTAATCTTTCCAAGACTTCAGCCCTTCGATTGTCATAAGTTTTTGCTATCTCCGGAATCATGGCAGATTTATCTGGAACCACTTTGTTTATTTTTTGTTCGTATTTTAGTTTGGTTTCTTCTTGTTTCTTTTGAATCCGTTCTAGAACTTCTGCCCTCTTCTCGTCGTATTTTTTGGTAACAGAGGTAGAAGAGTTAGGTTTTTCCCTATTCATTGCGTTATCTAATTTCATTTTTCTCTCCTGTTCCTTTTTTTGAATTCTTTCTAGCACTTCAGAACGTTTTGTTTCATATTTTTTCACTGTGTCCGATACAAGATCTGGTTTGGTTGTTGACTGTGTCCGTCTTAATTTCTCTTGAGCGCGAGCTTTCTTCTCTGCCTCTATTTCGTCTCGCTTCGCCAGATTTTGTTGACGTTTTTCTTCAAATTGTTTACACTGTTCAACTTGAAATTATGAAAATGAAGTAAATAAATATGTAAATGATTTTCATTTAAAAATGTTATCCTCATTAGTTAAAACTTATTTTCAAAGTAACATTATAATGTAAGCAAGATGTGCCATTCCCAACGTGGAAAAGTTACTAACAAATATGCTGAGTATATAGTGTTAGTGTCATTAATGTGTTTCATGGACTGTTCTCTCGTGTTATATTGTTTTTGAAGAATTGCAATGTATATGCATGTCCTTTCTCGTAATGAAGGACATGTACGTTTTAGCGAGTATATTCAGGATTTAATTATTTGATATATAGTTTATTGTTTTTATTTGTTGTGGTTTTTTTTATAAAAGAGCTCCTTTGCTCGATTGCAACATTGATATATTTATTTGTGCCTATAATCACAACAAAAACAATACCTTTAGATTCCAAATCTTTCTGACGAGCGATTTCCGCTATTATACGCCTTTCATCTCTGTCAAACTTTACTGTAGCTGGATAAAAAGAAAGGAAGTTTGTCATCAAAGAAGAACATGTATTATATAAAGCAATAGCACCCTGGAATTGAAAGATGCTAGGTTGATCTGAAAATTAAATCCTAAAATATATATCTTAACTATCTTAACTCAAAAACATACACAAATGATCACAAATCATGTTATTTCAAAGATTTTAAAGGGGCAACAATTAAAAACATAAGTTGGAGATAACAGACAATACCGTGGTCAATAGGAACAAACGGAATGGACAAAAAAGTATCCACAAAACACCAGATGTACAGAAAACGAAGGAATAAACGAGACACGAACCCCATAAAGAAACGCGATAAACTCAGGTGCTCTGGAATGGTCTAATGACAAAATTCGTATAAGCTTTTGACAAAACAAGCAAATTTCATTTCCAGTAAATGTTTTAAGCATACCTACATCGTTTACTGTTCAGATCGTCGTACAAAATATCAGACATTAGCTTTCGCTCATCAAGGCTGTACTGTTGTTGAAGTTTGTGTTGTTTCTTTGTTTTTTCACTGGCTGGGACATAAAACGCTGGCATATTTCTTCTTTTCGGTAATAAAAAGAATTAACGAACAAATTGCCTGGTGTCTTTATCTCTAAAAAAATACATACAAACATCATTAAAAAAAACACTTGGTTCCCTTTTTAAGCATGTAACTGGGATAAATCAGCTTGCAATTTTTAACTGCAATGCTTCATATTTTTCAAACATGTAAGTTTTCATTTGGTTGACTTTTTGTGGACAAAAACTGGCGACACAAAAAGAGGAACTATGTTCTCCCCTTTTTTCTTTAAAATTTCATTATTCCAGAAGTTTTTACGAGATGTATGGTTGTAGGAGATGAATGTTTAGTTGGATATGCATTGATAAAAATACGTTGAATTAAACACTGTTTCCTAATTGTTTTTTTCAAGGATGTATAACCTGTTTGAACCTAATTTTAAACATAAGGAATAACTATAAAAAGGTGGTTTTCTTTATTTTCTATCATGAAAGAAGGACGTGTACGCCCTCCAAATACTTACCCCTGGTTTTATTTATCAAGAAAGAAAGAATGATGTGAACAGTCTCTGTGTTAAAAAAATGCAAGCATTGCAGTAACCAATGAAAGCTCCGATGCAAGACGTATCTACAGAAGCAAAAGTTTTATAATCATGTATTTCAGCTGAAAATATTTCCAGTAAGCACTTCAGCAATTTTTTTACAGGTTTTCATAAGTAGTTAGAAACGATGCAAAAAAGGGGATAATTTTTAAAAATTCTTTGAGATACCAGATATATTGTTTAAGTTATGCTTACGTTGATAGGCTTTTCTATTCCGTCCAGGTTGCTGTCGAGTTGGTGTGTGTAACAATCCTTAGTTTTATTGTATTTAGTAACAATACTATTGAGAGTTACGGTTGTTGTGGCTTTTATTGGATCGCACTGAAAATTTAATGAATCTCTCAGTCACTGATGAAACCGTATTAAATATTCATGAAAGATAAGGAATATATATTATGATCATATTGCAATAGTACAAGCTTCATAGGTCTCTGGGTGTCACGATTTAATTATAATTATTTACAATGTTATTGAAGTGTTATTGGTTTACACATGCATGTACTACTTGTTTTATGCTCACATTAAGGCCATGTAGAAATTTGTATAATCGGCTTTTAGCTAGTATGGAAGATATTAATCTGAGATTTGAAGTTCAGATCTATCTCCACTCGTTTGCTCGTAAAGCTTTACTAAATATATGCTTCTAGAAATGTCCAAGCATGTTAACCATTTGTTAATTCATACTATACGTAAACAATTTAATACTGTATTAATACGAGCAGTGGAAATCTATGGTTGAAAAACGGGATATAATGCATCAACCATTCAAAAACTTTTAAAACGGTATCATACTAGTACACACTAAAGAGATGTCGAAGAAAACACCCCATAAATGATTGACCGCGTATGTAAACCAGATGAAATCAAATAAATTGACGCCTTCATTAATATCAACAGAATTCAATTGTATCATATGTCTCTAATAACAATCATGACATCTTTGTATGTATCTTTTCCAATCCAATTACAACTTTTTAAAAGATTTGGTGGTTCCAAATATACAAGTATTGATGAGAGCTATGTGTTATTATCAACCACCACAGTTTTGACTGGCAACATTTTTTTTAGTTGAAAAATGAAAATGAAAAGAAGACATTCACTTCTAGACTATAGAGAAGCTTCTTTTTTTGTCTGTCACTTTCAGAAGTTTATTCCCCCCAATGGCACCGAAAATAAAGCCAAGTCACACTTTTGACCGGCTAACTGCTTTAACATTATAAATCTGATCAGTGTTCCAAAGACCACACTTTGATATCATTTAACATTATAAATCTGATCAGTGTTCCAAAGACCACACTTTGATATCAATTGTCTTTTACACAAATTGATCTGATTTTAAAACCAAATGCCTTTTACATTTTACATGGTAATCGAAATATTATCATGGAACATTTAAAATTATAAAAGGATGATTAATATTCCGGCATGTTTAGTTCACTCGCATTACTTTCCACTGGGGATATAGACGATGGTCTGGATATCTTGTGGTGTCTAACTTATCTAACTTTATTTGGGCAAATTTCGTTATCTTTAGAAATAATGCTAATTTTGTAAAATTCTAATGAGAATGAGTTTTATAGTATTTTTTTTCTGTAATTAAACCAGGATATATATAGTGAGATATCCTTGAATTAGATAACTTCTTTATCATCTGTTTTTTTTTTCTGTAATTTATTCATATTCAAACTTGTCACATGATTACCTAACAGGATTTGCCGTATATATTTAAGAAATAATTCATGGAAGCCATAGATTTGTTGGAAATTTACACATGGCCTGGGCCGTGATATTCGAATTTTATCCTGAGCGTTAGCGAGGGATAAAATTAACGAATATCACGGCCCAGGCCATGTGTAAATTTACAACAAATCTATGGCTTCCATGAATTATTTCGATTCTAATAGGACAAATACGATCATTAAAAAACTGAAGCGATGATGGGTATACCGTGTGTGTGGCTGTTCTATTTTACCCACTGTTCGATAAATGTAAAACAAATCTAATAAACCTGCATGAATGATTTCTTAACTAACCGCTAGAAAAAAAATGTGATTACTTTTTTTACTTCTCGGTAAACCCAACATTTGCAATTTCAAATTTACATTTTTTATCGTAAGCTACCGTCAAATTCACTGTTGACAAGTTGTAACCAAGGAGCCGCCATGTTGACTTGCTGAAATCAGTAAATGTGCGAATAATGCAATAGAACAGAAAACAAGCACCTACCTCAATAATTTATTTTAATGCAATTGTATCCGAGTTTAGAAGGTAAACGCAATAGAAAAACCTTCAGCTTTGACGTTTTCATTCGTATGACGTCATGTTTTGAAATGACGTTAATGCGCAAAAATCGTTACTGGAATTTCGCGGAATTTTAATTTATTTTATTTTTGTCCATTTTTCCGTTCTCTAATGTGTAAATTCTTTTTGTTATGCATCAGAATCAGAATAAATGTTCCTTAGGGTTTTATTCAATTGTAATTGTTAACACATCGAAATCCACAACCGTTTACACAGGTTACGATACATGTGGATTTACGTGGGAGGCATATTTAAACAGCCATTTGTGTACATCTTGGAGTCTGCGCTAAGTATAGATATATCGAGAATTTTATCACGGTGTTGTTTACAAAGCGAAAGAAGCACGTCATATTAGAATGCCTTTTTAGCTCACCTGGCCCGAAGGGCCAAGTGAGCTTTTCTCATCACTTGGCGTCCGTCGTCCGTCGTCGTCCGTCGTCGTCGTCGTCGTCCGTCGTCGTTAACTTTTACAAAAATCTTCTCCTCTGAAACTACTGGGCCAAATCAAACCAAACTTGGCCACAATCATCATTGGGGTATCTAGTTTAAAAAATGTGTGGCGTGACCCGGTCAACCAACCAAGATGGCCGCCACGGCTAAAAATAGAACATAGGGGTAAAATGCAGTTTTTGGCTTATAACTCAAAAACCAAAGCATTTAGAGCAAATCTGACAGGGGTAAAAATGTTTATCAGGTCAAGATCTATCTGCCCTGAAATTTTCAGATGAATCGGTCAATCGGTTGTTGGGTTGCTGCCCCTGAATTGGTAATTTTGAAGAAATTTTGCTGTTTTTGGTTATTATCTTGAATATTATTATAGTTAGAGATAAACTGTAAACAGCAATAATGTTCAGCAAAGTAAGATCTACAAATAAGTCAACATGACCAAAATGGTCAGTTGACCCGTTTAGGAGTTATTGCCCTTTATAGTCAATTTTTAACCATTTTTCGTTAATTAGAGTAATCTTTTACAAAAATCTTCTCCTCTGAAACTACTTGGCCAAATTAATCCAAACTTGGCCACAATCATCTTTGGGGTATCTAGTTTAAAAAATGTGTGGCGTGACCTGGTCAACCAACCAAGATGGCCGCCACGGCTAAAAATAGAACAAAGGGGTAAAATGCAGTTTTTGGCTTATAACTCAAAAACCAAAGCATTTTGAGGAAATCTGACATGGGATAAAAATGTTTATCAGGTCAAGATCTATCTGCCCTAAAATTTTCAGATGAATCGGTCAATCGGTTGTTGGGTTGCTGCCCCTGAATTGGTAATTTTGAGGAAATTTTGCTGTTTTTGGTTATTATCTTGAATATTATTATAGATAGAGATAAACTGTAAACAGCAATAATGTTCAGCAAAGTAAGATCTACAAATAAGTCAACATGACCAAAATGGTCAGTTGACCCGTTTAGGAGTTATTGCCCTTTATAGTCAATTTTTAACCATTTTTCGTAAATTAAAGTAATCTTTTACAAAAATCTTCTCCTCTGAAACTACTTGGCCAAATTAATCCAAACTTGGCCACGATCATCTTTGGGGTATCTAGTTTAAAAAATGTGTGGCGTGACCTGGTCAACCAACCAAGATGGCCGCCACCGCTAAAAATAGAACATAGGGGTAAAATGCTGTTTTTGGCTTATAACTCAAAAACCAAAGCATTTTGAGGAAATCTGACAGGGGATAAAAATGTTTATCAGGTCAAGAACTATCTGCCCTGAAATTTTCAGATGAATCGGTCAATCGGTTGTTGGGTTGCTGCCCCTGAATTGGTAATTTTGAAGAAATTTTGCTGTTTTTGGTTATTATCTTGAATATTATTATAGTTAGAGATAAACTGTAAACAGCAATAATGTTCAGCAAAGTAAGATCTACAAATAAGTCAACATGACCTAAATGGTCAATTGACCCCTTAAGGAGTTATTGCCCTTTATAGTCAATTTTTAACAATTTTCATTAATTTGGTAAATTTATGTAAATTTTTACCAAATATAGTTCTCTGTTACTAATGGGCAAAGTTCATGATAGATATAATTGTAAGAAGCAAAATCGTTCAGTAAAGTAAGAACTTCAAACACATCACCATCACCAAAATACAATTTTGTCATGAATCCATTTGTGTCCTTTGTTTAATATGCACATAGACCAAGGTGAGCGACACAGGCTCTTTAGAGCCTCTAGTTTTTTATCCCGTCGACAGATGTCCTTTATACTTTGCGCCCCATTATAGATTATTTAATTATTTTTTAGCCAAATCTTACAGTTTTTCATATTTTTGCCATTTACTTCCTATTCTTTAAAGACCCTCTTTAAACATCATCAAACCCCTCATTTCGCTAACATACAAATCCGTAATTGTCACAAGTCTTTTTCCGATATGACCCGGAATTATTTTAAAGGCCAAATTACGCGGGAAATCTAATCAAAAGTGAAAGTAGAACTCAACAGTTGAATAATACCTTGCAACTTGTTTGAAATATTATAGCGTAATATGGTATATCGATAGTTCATTGTATAATGCTTCAAGGGCATACAATATTTATGATCTAAAATATGTTTTCCTTGAAATTTTTACACGAATTAGAAATTTGTATTTGTTTAGAGAAATATACACCTTATCGCTATTTGTCCGCCATTGCTGGAAATCACACAGGTTCCCGTAAAATTTTGACGTCATAAAACAAAACATCTGACGCAACAATGGAAAAGTGATTGTTGTTGACGTCAAAAGTTCAAGCGGACGGGTCAGCCGGGATTAGCGATAAGGTGTATTACCACAGGTCTTTCTTTTCTTTAGCTGCGAACGAAGTCCATCCAGAGAAACATATAATACTTATATGTGTCTGTTTGATCTTAATTAGGATATTAATTATATTTTATAAATATACTGGCCACAGAGCTTGGTTAATATTACTAGTCAAAATAATTATGACGTTCGGGACGCCTTCCTACGACGTCGAAGGAAGGTGTCCCCAGGGGCGTAGCTAGAAAGAAAGGATGTGCAAGCAACTACCGCCGAGCGGAGCGAGTCGAAAAAATTTTGGGACCCTTTTATGCAGAATTTTTTTTTTTTTCGGTTTTCGGTCATAGGACTGTTAAAAGAGGAGCTATAAGGACTTATTAAAAAATTATGAATGTAAAACTATTAATAAATCTTTTGAATAGAGTAATACATAAACAACACATATTTATGATACAGAATTTACTCAAAATTGTCCAAAATCTGCTCCTCGGGTCTAGGCAGAAACAAACTTCTGTATTACTGTAATTGTCAATATTCACACTGAAATCGCGATGAATATGCAGTAATGCTAGTAACTGTCGTTCATTGTTGATCGTACATTTGTTTTCAACATACTTAGTACACTGATAGATCTCCATGGTAGCACTCGCGAGATGTTATGAACCAGTGAACGTGTTCGGCATCGAGCGACCTCCCAATTGAATTCGTCAAAATCACATGCCAGGTCAGTTTCGTATGTCTCGGATAATGTTGAGATTTTTTCGTTTGTTATATTTCTTACAACACGATGGAGCAGATACAGCGCAAAAGTGCGATTTTCTGATAATACTAGACGCGACTCCACTCTCCAGTTCCCTTATCATATCATATGGTCTATGAACGCAAAAAATAATGAGACTTTCCAATACTGTTTTGGCGTGTTTGCAGTGTGATATTGGCTCTGGTAATCTGTCGACCACATCGCCTCGGCATATTTTCAACGATATCGAGGGGTTCTGATAATTCTATTGCCGATTGGTACATCTCATTCCAAACTGATGAACCGTGCACTGTAATATGTGCTCCAAAAACTACAGGTCTTAGACTGAGTATTGATACAAGTTACTGTCCGATTTTGTCATAATCTCCAATGAAACTTTTATTTTGAAACCAAATAACGTTATTTAATGAAATTTCATCAATTAAAAAAGTGACAGCATAGGTGTTTCCTTTAACATTCAATCTATAAATTTTTATTTTGCCATTTTTTTTTACATGCCGAATCGATGTGCACGCAACTGCATGTTAGCGTATAGGCAGCTACGCGCCTGGTCCCAGAAAAAAATTAAGGTGGCCTTGCCAGACGTCATAATTATTTGGACTAGGTTATTACAAGAATTGCAACCCAGGTCAAACTCCCTTCCCAAAATGCTATGCCCCCTGTGTATAACTAGTCAATGAATATATATAGAAATAACTTGAATGTGTTATATTGCATTGTTTTTAGTAGATAAGAAGAAACACAATAATCTAGCTGTTCATACATTGTACCAATATTTCTTTTAAAATCTTTCAATGCCACCACTTTACAGTGTATACAAAATCCTGTAACTGTCGATGAAATAAACAACTACACTGGTAAACATTGATTAACTAATAGAAATCTGCCATTCCTGTGACATCACTTTCATCTTCTGATTAACAAGTGAAATTTGAAGCTGATATATTTGTACCTTCATATAATACATGGTACCAATTCACATTTTTGAGAAATTGCACTGTTGCAATTTCATTTTCCGATGGTGTCTATCCCCCCTGAAATTCTTATGCATTGAATAAACTTCAAAATGATGTATGACACAATTAAATATGTTGTCATAATCATTCCTAGCAGGTCAATTGTTAATTTTTACAAGAATCATGCAAATAAAAGAATGATGAAGAAATAAATAAACGGCTGTTCATCAGTTACAGTATAACATAAGAAACAAAGAAGAGATATGATCATGAATTTACATGTATAGAATAAATATAAGCATGCAAGTAAGTAAACAGTTACTCTTCAAATGAAGTTTACACACTAAAAACCTCTTTAAGATTTTCAAAAGTTAGAGGGTATGTACTCGAAGGATTCATTAAAGTGTGTATTGAACATAGAGAAGAAAAGAACTTGTTTATTATTAAATACAATTTATAAAAAAATTACCTGATCAGAAATGGTCCATTATGATAGCTCCTTTAGTAGGTATAGTCTTCTTTATTTCATTATTAAGCATTTTTGGACTTAATGATTAAAATGAAAAATCACACAAATGCATGTTTTCAAATAGTGTTTTTCTTATGTTTCCATTTCTTTTTTTGTAAAATTGATTGACTATCTGCTAAGAATTGAATTGTTATTTAAGTGACCTTTCCTACTGTGAGGTGAAGTCTGTCAGCACTTAAAATAATTATGACAGAATAGTCCAAGCCATCTGACAACATGCACTAATTAGTCATAATTTTCATTGTCATAGGTCATGCATTAATAATGATCTAGGTCAGTGATTGTTCCATACTTCATACTTAAATTCAAATTCTTTATTAACTTTGAGCATTACAGCTCATCAGTATAATCAAGTACATGTACAGTTTATACATATGGCATATTACAAACAATATAAACAATATGCATAATAAACAATAGGTGACGTCAGAAGTTTCATCAATACAAAATATCTTTTATTACAACAAACTGTTTCTTAATTTAAAAGAGAAATGTATATTCTTTCCTAAATTACAAAGCTGTTTTGTGTTTTCACCTGACAATAATTCTATTAATTTAAAAGTTGATGGCCTAGACCAGTACTATTTTTTTACATATTTTTTTTCGCACATCAGTATATCTACTACATTAATATTGAAGGATGAAATGAAATTCATCCTCTATTACTCCTAAATCACAAAAAATACAATTTCTTTCATTTCTATTTAAACTTTATTCATCTGCAAAAGTATATTAAAGATGAAAAGCTATAATGGTCATGTATACTACATACAAATCCAAAGAGATGCAATGATTGTCTATTTCTATCCATTATATGTTAATAATTACATTGTAGTTACTTGGGGTTTGGAACTCTGTTTGCCTGATGAGCAACCCAGAAGGTCATTGCTTAAGAAGTTGAAACTTCCCTTGATTTGCTTCAATATTTAATAATTTATTTTTTTGCATTTTAAAACAGAAAGATGTAGCCAGTGAAACTAGCTAACTTTATAATTCTGGCGAATATATATTTAACTGTCAATATAAATATTTTCAAAAAAAGATTGATGGGGTCAGAATCCTATTATATGTGTGTTTGTCATTTAAATTATTATCTCTGAATGTATATATGTACAATGATGTACATGTACAAGAAAGAATAATGTGTCTTTATTAAATTAACTATTTTGTAAGGTATAAAGTACAATCAGGATGAGCCAAACGAGTACCTCCAGTGCTGGTAGCTGGCAGGGAGGGAGAGGATGGAGAGGTAGAGGCTGGTGGAGAGGTCGTGGTGGAGGTCGTTACTACAGTCACCATGGAAACAGAGGGAGAGGCAATTCACGTAAGTATCGACTTATGGTAAAAGATACATTTGTATATTCCTAAGTAGAAGTAGTAGTCATATGAACTATAGTTGAATGCTTACTATCCAGCAAAAAATATAAGTTGTATGGCCTAATCATGCTAATGGAGAAGAGTGATTTAAGGGATGGGAGAATGGTGTTTTTTGCATGCAACTCTCAAAACAGCAAAGAAAATTGAATTTGAAATATCTTTAAATTATATTTGTGGGACTGAATGTGTATTGAAAAGTTATTGCATTTATGTTTATAACCCTTTGGGAACATGGGAACAATTAACACAACATTGCTTATGCCTGGTCACAAATTTTAATATATTTAACATATTGACTTGAAATATAATAAGCATTCTATCAAGAAAAAGATGAAAAGTTTGAAACGTGCAAGCCTGAGATTATCAATTGTTTTTGGTTCCTCAAGAAATAATACTTGTACTTAACCTCCCTTTAATGTGCATCATATATATATAACAATTCTAATGAAGCAGTTTTTGTTGAAGGCCAAAGTTTTCTTTTCATCCTAAATTGTTTAACAAGAACTTTCTTACCACACTAAAAATGACAAAGGCAAACTCACAATTTGTGTTTTGTTGTTTACAGTGTTCAAAATATTGTAGTTGAACTAAATATTTAAATGAGAAGCAGGCTGATTAAATGTTGCTATCAAATATTAGATCATACTTAATAGGAAGTCTATTATTAGAATCTCAGGGCAGGGGAGGAAGAATGATGGATGATCCACAGCCCAACAGAAGGCCTGCATCACAGATGGTCCAGACTGTTATTGAGGTCCAGTCCCCATACAAAGGATGGAAGTATTACTTTCCAGAAGAAGGTAATTACAAACACACATTCACACATGCTCATTCTCTACTTATCACATATAAAAATAATAATAATACTAATTAATTTTATTAAAGTGTCACATACTTGTCTACCAATTTTTATACAGATTATATAAAATACATTGCACAATAATGAAATAAGACAAATACCCAGCCTAGACAGGCTTTTGAGACACTATATATACATGATGTAGACTGTAATAGAGGTCAGATCTCACTTTCTTTTCAATATATATTTTGTAGATCTGTAGGGAAATATAGTAGCATGAAACTACAATTTTTTTTCCTGAAAATTGGAAAAATCAGGTTAGCAGTTTTGTACTAAGGTAGGGTTCCCTGAATTTTTCATTACATTTCTACAAATTCATTAGCAATAGCTAAAAGTACATCTTTTTTTCCAATTTCAGCTTATAATGACCATTCTCCAACAGTTAAAAAGGTTCAAGTATTTGAGAAATATTTCCTGAGTTGGTCACAGTCTTACAAATGGGTATGTTGTAGTCAAGTATTTTACATTTGATTTTTACAAAGTGTCTGGGATTTTTTGGAAATGTTTATTTATTTCTAGTTTTATTTTATACTGTTGTTTCTATCATGAAGATATTTTAATGATACCTTTGAACAATAGAGTATTTGAGCCAAAATAAAGTCATGAAGCCCCTACTAATAAAGTGAGCTTTCTTTTACTTTTGTCTTTAAGAATATTTCTTCCCCTTAAAAACTTCAATACTAAATATTGCTTTCTTTTTGTAATACAATGACAGCATTAATCAAAACCATAATCATCATTGGGTTCATTTAAATCAGAAATTTATAAGTTTAGATGAAACAATTTACATATATGCAGTAAGAACACACTATTTTCTTGCTTGTGACTTATGAAAACCAGATCTTTTGATCATTCATTATGTCCTATCAGTCTGCCAGCTCAAGATAATTTGTACATATCAGTTTTGTATTTATGTTTTAGGATGATGTGGAAGAAAAGGGATATTTCATTGTTGATATGAAAGAATTATTGGCTGATCAGAGTAAGTCAGAACCATTAACCTGTGGACAGACAAAACATTCAGGTTTCTGTTAAGTGATTCAACTGCATATTGTACCCTTTCCATAACTTAATTACCTTATGCAGAGATAAAAAATGCAGATTTTTTTTAATCTAGTAGTGTTTTGATTGTCTTCCAAGGAAGAATCCAATTTTGTTGTTTGAGGTGCACATGAATGTAAAAGTCATACATATATATTCGATTAAGAACTAACTATTTTTAACTGAAATTTTATGTAAATGTTTATAAGTTCTCTCGAGAGAGCCGTGGTGTAGTGGTTAGCACATCAGACTTTTACACAAAGGTTCCTGGTTAGATCCCCGTTTCGAAGTGAACATTTCAGAACAGAATTTATGGCTCTCCTCTGACACCATTTGCGAGTATGGTCTTGAGAAACCATGATAGTCCGTCGGAAGAGGATGATAAATGGCTAACCCATGTTTAGAGAGAGCCATATCTAATGCAAGTAAAAGACACCCTTCTAGATTTAGAAAAAGAGCAGGCTAACTCAGCTACAAGGCAGCACTTGCACCCACAAAGTGGAAAGGGATTTATATAAAATGCAATAACTTGCTTCCCAATCCACTATAAATAAATATGTTTATACTATATAAGGGTTCTCCTCAGAACTTTTCCAAGAAATAAATAGTTTTTTGGAGAACATGGGTTGGTTGTGGGGAGAGAAGCACTTGTTTTCTAAAACCACCAACAAAGCAGATTAAAAGCTGAGGTGTCAAAGTATTTTATAGCCCAGGTGGTCGTGTGGTCTAGCGGGACGGCTGCAGTGCAGGCGATTTTATGTCACGATATCACAGTAGCATGGGTTCGAATCCCGGCGAGGGAAGAACCAAAAATTTGCGAAAGCAAATTTACAGATCTAACATTGTTGGGTTGATGTTTAGACGAGTTGCATATATACATATATATATATACCCTAACCTGCTATTTTAATAAATATAGAATACCCTTTACAGCCGATTTCAATGAGTGTGTAGCAAATGGTTTTATCTTTGGTTAGCTTGCTTGCTAGCTGAACAGTGAAGTCATTGTTAGGTAAGATATACTACCCTCCTTTACACAATGGGATCCATTACACAAAGACAAACTAGAAAATGAATATGATCTTTTGATTTTGATAAGATTGGATATTGGACACAATGAAGAAATGTCTTTTCTTTAACAATGTTTAAACTTTGAATTGTAGTTTTAATGGAAGGTATCCCAGACCTATCTACAGAGATGAAGGACATGCCAGACAGAATACTCTCTTGTATTGGATTAGCTGTTCACCAGGTAAAATTTTTCCTAGAAAACAAGGAGTTGAGGTTCTAAAATGTTATAATGTCAAATCAACTATAGTTGTGGCAACTCTTCAAAAGCAACCCTGTTATTTGTAATAGAGTGCAAAAATTAAAATCACAAAAATAACAACCTCTGAGAAAAATCAAATGTTAAGTCCCTAATCAAATGGAAATTCACATCAAATGAATGGATAATAATTGTTATATTCCTGACTAATGGTACAGGAGTTTTCTAATATAGAATGGTGTATTAAACCTCATTTTCAAACTAGTATGACAGTGGCATAAAATTCTATCATATTGAAAACAGACCACACACATAAACAATTCAAAAGTAAACATTTCAACTATTCCTAAATGTCAACTGCATCTGATCATTTTTATATTACCATCTTTTGACTTTGGAATTTACATTTTTTTGACAGGTTAAAGGGATAATTCGCGATTTTTCACTTTTCATCTTATTATGTTCATAATACCATAAAAAACATATTCACCAAGTTGTATTTCGATATGAAAAGTAATAAAGAAGAAAATCGGGAATTATTAATTTTATTTTATCAAACTTCCTGACTTATGTGACTTAGTTTAAGTCTTTGAGCATGCTGGGAGTGAAATTAATCTCATTTAAGTCTTGTTCGTTAACCATATAATAACGCTATTTAAAGCGCATCGACAACTTTTGGTGTACCTATTAACCAACGAAAAGTAAGTGATAGCCATGCAACTTTTAAAATTAGATTGTAGGATTCATGTGTGGATTTTTTATATGAAATCTAGTAATTAAAGTAAATAATACAATAGCACATTTTTATGATTTTTTTTCTTTAAATACTTTAAACAAACATATGAAACTGACACGATCAATTGTGTATTAAAAAATACATGTTTGTATTCTGAACTTTTTGCTTCATTCCAGAAAGTCACGGTTCACCATTTAAGGTGTGAACAACATTTCGTATGAATGATATACGGCAGTCAGTTATACTTTTAGACACAGAAATGTAAGAAAAAGAATTAAAATGAATTTACGGGAGAAATAAGGTCGCACAATAACTGGATAGCTGTTGTATATTTTTATATATTTAGCATAAGCTCACTTTTAAATGAATTATGACTTCTGATTACTTTTGTAACGATAAAATACTGAATTATTTTAATTGAATAAATTTATAAATAAAAATAGCCTTCTAAACATGAGTGTATGAACTAAAAATTGTACTTTTTTAAATTAGAATCGGCAACCTTTAATATTTCAAACAGATTGCAATTATATAATTTAGTCCATCCAAAGCGATCTTTATTTACCTATTTAGGAAGTAATGTTCTCATCAAAATATTTTAAATCTCAAAACGCATGAATACTTCAGCTATTTGAAAAAAAAAATGTTTTAAAAAATTGACAGGAAATTTAAGGATCCTCTTGGAATGGAATCGAAAAATTACGAATAGATATTCTTTTCAAGTGTGAAAAACGTCAACCAAATTTATTCATAATCGGGAGCGTCCTTATTAAAATAGTCTTCTTCTCACAACGAATAATACTTTAGCTATTTGACCAACGATGTTTAAAAAAAAAAAGACAACGAATTTAATGTCATCTTAATTTCCCTATTTTTGAATGTAATTATAAGTCTGTTCAACTGGCAAGAGTACCCCTAAAGTGGACAAGCAGTTTATTCTTTAAATTGCTGTCATTGAATATCAAGAAAGAAAATAAATCACGAAATCAATTTGAAACTTTAATACTCAATAGTTTTCCTAGAAAATATTCACATCCCTTGGGGTTTATTAGTGTACGTCCAGTTGCATATGTTTTACATGAATGTCGGAACAATTGTGAGGATGTCGAATTTTTCCTTTATTGGAGAACGATCTAATTGATATATACATTTGTGATTTTACTATGTTCATAACTTCGATGAACCGAAGCAGGCGCGGATCCAGAGTGAGGGTTCTGGGGGTTGGAACCTTTTGGACGATCAATGCATTTGAATGGGGACATATAGTTGGAACCCCCCCCCTTTGTCCTGGGTTAGGAAACCCCCTTTTTTAAAATGGCTGGATCCGCCCCTGCGAAGCAAGTTATTATATCGACCTGTATTTAAATCAAATTGGTCCTCTTCTTCTCCTTCTTCTTTTGGTATACAATAGTCTATCGAATTCGATGATTACATACAGTTGGCATACATGGACTAGTCTATTTACAAAACTGTTACCCCAATTTACACAAAATGTATGTTTCTTTCTTATGTTCAATGTATTCATGCATAGATTTTAAATTGCGGTATAGCTCCGTCACTTTCCATCCAGGCGTAGAAACGAATAGTCGACAAGTGCGTACATTTTTTTAAATCAATATTTCTGGTATGTTCCAATCTGTCCTTTACTATTGACAACGAGTATATATTACATTTTCCCAAATTAAACCTTGGAAAAAAATGTAAATAGATTTTTATTTCATCAAATCTTTTTTTTGTGTATTATTTATATTTTTATAAATAATATTCTTTACACCAGTAATTTTATTTATAAACAAGCGTATGAGTTTAGTAATGACTAGTATATTATATCACTTTCGGACACCCAAGACAGAGATGTATATTATACACCTGATAGTTCAAAATGGAGAGTTATAAGTTATCGGCCGTGTACACTGATCAATACCTACAGAAGTGAAATGATGCATGAACTTGCAAGCCCGACAGGAAATCGCTTGAATACCTGGACGTGTCACCTCACACCCCTCACAATACCTTTGGGAGTAATACCTTTAGTCATGCTGGTGATCAGATGAGGGAAGATCCGAATTTATTTGAATAAAATTTATTACTTTAAAGAATTATAAACAAATTAGATTTACGAAAACAGTTTTCACGGAACACTTATTTATGATTTAAACTTTGACTTTTTAACTAATTCCAATATTAACAGTTCAAAAATAACAGACTATGGTTATTTAAAAAAAATAAGAACATTTTCTGTATCAAGTTAGTTTGTCAGATAAAAACAACCGTACGATTGACAAGATATCGACAGGCAATTACTTCTACATCCGTTACTGTAGTTTTGGTCCTTTGTGGTTTATAGACATATCGTGATTTTTAATCGGGGAAGACGACAAAATGGCGGAACGCAGAGAATTGATACTCTAAATTTAAAATCGATGGTGATCTCTTATCTAGCGGAATAAAACTTTATTATCCTGATTTAAAGTAATTTCTCACAATTTAATTGGCTGATATTGTCCTAGTAAATTTCAGTACAATTTTTTATTACGTCAATTGGAATTATCTCCCTTATAACATTGACATAATAAAAAAAAAATTGAGTTGATTATATAAGTCCTAATATTTTGAATTTTTCATAGTTTTAGATTAAATATCTAAAATATATTTAGTTGATATTGTCCTAATATTGTATTTCAATATTATGATATGTAATATAACAAAATCAGGATAAATTCATTACACAGTGTTCAATTGTCCTAATAAGGAATTTATCGGGTCAATAAGATTCATATCGGGTTTGGCTTCGCCTCACCCGATATGAATTTTATTGACCCGATGAATTCTCGTATTAGGACAATTGAACACTGTGTAACTAATAATATCTATAAATTTGAGCATTTCTATACAGAATGGACATAATATCAATTTTTGATTTTTTTGCGAAGTTTCCCTTTAATTTCTCTGCGGTTGGACATCCTTGTACTTGGTCAAGCAAAAGCAACATAAATAAGTAAATTCAAGATTTTAATCGGTACAATTTTGAGGGAAAGTTTACTGTTTAATGCTTTCTATACATGACATTAGAAAGCTGTAAATTTTCCCCCTAAATTGCACCTTTTATAAATTTGACTTTAATTCTTTTGGTTGCTCTTAATTGACTTAGTACCAGGATGTCTTACCACAGAGTAGGTAACCTGTCCAAAAAAATATAGAATCCAGAGTCAAAAGTCAGTAATATGAAAATCGACAATTTAGCAACATTTTGCTAATGACTCCATTTGTTAACGTTGAAATTGATATCTAGTAAATATTTATGTTACATAACTTATTGTATTAGAATTACTAATAATACATACAAAGATTTTTTAATTATTGAACTAAAAACAAAGGTGATTTCTTTTTATGGAAATTTATATTCTGTTAATCATTTAAATTGTTGTTCCACAGTATTTCAAAATCTCAAATAAATGCAATCAACTAAATATACTTGAAGCATTTATTTTTCAGTTGATTACTCACAAAAGAAGACATGAAGCAGAAGCAGACTCACAAACTGACCAATCAGATGGCAGCAGTTATTCAGTGCCAGTAATACTAGCTAGAGTGATTAACTTTGGATCACAGATACCACTAAAAAATTTGAAAGCAAATTACTATGGTTTGTGATAACAATTAGTTTTCTAAAATCTTATAAGAAAAAACACTTGCAAGTCATAAACATTTCAGTGTAATTTACCTTATTTTTTTTTTTTTGTGAAAAGAGTCCCAGATTAACAATTTATTTTAAATTTTTGTGTAAAAAGATACCCAGAATAGTATCCAAAATATTGAAAGGTAAAATGTTTTATTTTTTTCACATTTGATGTGAATAAAAATATGATGTTAACATCAATTAGTGATCCAACAATAAATTGCAGCAAAAATGAACATTAATTCCACATG
Source organism: Mytilus edulis (assembly GCA_019925275.1). Lineage (NCBI taxonomy): Eukaryota > Metazoa > Mollusca > Bivalvia > Mytilida > Mytilidae > Mytilus > Mytilus edulis. The sequence continues at coordinate 94,908,016 of CM034351.1, read as the reverse complement.
AACTGAAAAAATGTTAGTAAACAAGTCAATGCATGGCATTGTATTTACAAAGAAAAAGATTGTAATGTTTAATTTATTTACATTTATAGACTTTGTATTTTTAAGCAGTTTATAGTTAATAATTCAACAAAATTTCTTACAAATTGTAGGAAAGTTTGTTTCTGTGAAGGGAACAGTTGTAAGAGTTAGTAACATCAAACCATTATGTACAAAGCTAGCATTTGAATGTGTTTCTTGTGGTAATGTTCAGGTAATTACATCTTTATATCTCTAAAGCTGACTGTTGCGAAAGGTGGTATCATTTATGTAATTTCAGCAGTTTTAAGAATTAGACTGTTTATTTTATGTACTAGCTGACAGACTGAATTGTCTTATTAGTAAGACTGTCTCTGGGGTCTGATTTTATCTTCTCAAGCATTGATAATAATCTAAATAAAGAAGTCCTTATCAAATTATTTTTTACTTGCATAGGGAATGGGGAAAGCTGGTCAAGTGACTGCTTGACTTTATCTGTCTCTTTGTCCATTCAAAAGACCTTGGGTAGAAAGCTTTCATTGTACTATTAAAGGGTATAATTTTATATTTGATCTGTAGCTTAGTAATGGTGAGAAGTAGCTGGTAAACAATTGTTACATGTGTTGTGCAGCCACTTCCTTCTTGTAGATAGATCAAAATTTTTCAACACTATATAAGCTAAGTTTCATCAAACTTTCTTAACTACATTGAAAGGAAATGTGATTTTGTATTTGTTTTACAGCTTGATAATGTTGATTTGTAGCATGTTGTCTGTTTTACAATATGCAGTGCTGCCACTTCTTGTCTATAGACTAAAAAGGAAATATAGATTTTGACACTATTATAAGGCCTAAAAAAAAAAATGTTGTGTTTCCGGTCACCCGACCGACTGTCCTTCAGACCCCCAACTCAAAAGTTTTTAAAGCTGATGTGGGAAAAAAAATAATTTGTATACCTACCGACCATTTTTTCTGAAAGAAAATAAAAAAATTCTAAGTCCCTCTATCTTTTTATCGCCCCAAAAGAAAACAACGCTAATTTTAAACTCGAGGCTTATTTTTAGAATGTACTGGAAAGTGGAATCTTCTTGGCTAATTATATATGCAGGAGCATGCGCAGTAGTTATTTTCGTTTGTCAGTGTTTGAACATGGCAACACAACGCGTCCTATTCAATGTTCAACGCGGAAAGTGTGACCATTTCGCGGAGATAAAAATATTTCTAAATTTTACAGAAAGTAACACCTTTTTTGACATTAGCAATGAAATTCATCCAATGTCTAACATCGATGAAAAAAAATACACAACACAAATTTTGTGCTTGGCCACCGGCAAAAATGACTGGACCGAGATTGATGACAATAACACAACTGTTGGAACAATGCAATCTTTTGGAATTAAATTTATCAAATTTTCATGCCAGACCCTTCTTCAAAATGAACCTGATATTAATCCATCTGAAACTGGTCAGCCAATCAACGCTTTAGACATTCTGATGAAAAGCCACAGATGCTTTGCCAAAAGAAAGTGTCCTGCCAGGGAACAGTGTATATAATATATTTGTCTATCTGTAGGTTTGGGATGATGTTTGGTTCATGTTCCTATAAATGAATCTGCCCCACATCTTCTCAATTTCTTTCTCTGACAATTCCAAACTTTTGGTCCTGAAATAGGGGAATTGGGTTTAAAAAGCTAATTTCCTAGGGGAAGTGTTGCCCAATTTTTTTTTAGGTTTGGACTTTTTTTCAGGGGTATTTTAAAAGGGGGTAAACTAAAAGTTATTTCAGGGGGATTTTAAAAGGGGTAAACTAAAAGTTATCTCAGGGCTTATTTCATAATATTATAAAAAAAAAAAAAATTCAAGGGGGTGATCGGAAACACAACATTATTTTTTTTAGACAAAAACAAAGGATATGGGACAAAATCAGTTCATGCACAGAATAAAAAGAAAAAAAACACACAAAAAGCAAAGGAACAGTGCTTTTATTGTTGTTTTTCATCTTAAACTCACATTGATGCCTGTTAATGTTTGTTTACCATGTTATGAAACATATCAACAGTTTGAATTTCATTTACTGTAAATTCAGAAATTATTGCAATGTTTTTATTATTGCGAAAAATGTGGCAGGGTTATAATCCCAATAGTTTTAAACTCTCATTATAAAATTATGTATATGAATTAAACAGGGTTTTTCTCAATATACCCCGAAAATTAAAATCATAATAATAAATGCATGCAATAATTTCTAAACTTACAGTACTGAAAAATGAATGAGGATCATTGAAATATTTATTTTTAAATGACTTCATTTCAGAGTGTGGCATTACCTGATGGTAAATATACAGTTCCTACCAAGGTAGGTATAAACATTATAATTATACAAATTAATAGCAAAATTTAGTGTTTTTATTAAACAAAGAAAAAGCTTAACATATTAAAGAATTGAATACAATTTTTATAAAGTTGTTGAAACATTTTACAAAATCTGTGTATTCATCACTTTTAATTGGTGATATCATGATAAGTCTTGTAAAAGCAACCTTTCCTTAACTGTCGGACAATTTATGTGAACCATCTTTAAAAGTTAGTTAATATATGGAGATGTATATGCATGAACAAAATGATATTGGCCTCACACAATCAAGGGCAGATAATTGAACTTAACAAAGATTTATATGATTTTTTCTTTTGTACAAACATCTAAGACAAATTGTAAGATGAATTTTGATGAAATTGTACAGAAATTTAGTTTAAACTCTGCAGGTATGCATGACAGAAAATACATGTGTTATCTAAAATATCAATAATGGTAAATACTACTTTAGTTTATTATTTGAATTTCTCTGAAATATTATTATATCTAGCAACATGGTTATTTCTGCATTTTAAAACTTGAAGTATTAAGCAAAATAAACCTTTCTTATTACATTTATATTCTTGAATTGCAGTGTCCATCTCAGGATTGTAAGGGTAAAACATTCTTTGCAAAGAGAAGTTCAGAACTTACAAGAACCATTGACTGGCAGACTATCAGGTATGCATTAAGTCATGTACTAAACTAATGATTCACATTTTTAAAATCTAATGCATTTTGGTAATATTTTCAAGAGAGTACATCAACATAATTTAATGTGACATTTTTTTCATGTTGGAAATGAGAACTTTAAAATTACATATAGATTGTTAAACAATGAATAGAGAGGTGACTGTCCATTGACTGTATCTTTTAATAATGCCAGAGTTGGAAGGACCATTTTGCTATAAAATAGAAAATAAGCTGTTTAAGGTGGTATGGGAGTCTAAAATAAAAATGATAGAATTTGTTCATACTTTGCCAAAACTAAGTATCTATTGATATATGTTCAAAAATATAATAGAAATAATAGGTCACCGCACATTTTCTCAAGCTACAGGTTGTGACAAAATGACACAATTTGTATGGATTATACAGGGAAAAACACCATTTGTTGATAAGACACTTAACAAAATGATAGAATTGTAAAGATTAGGAAAAGATAGCTTTCAGACAATGCTTTGGGAATATCAAAAGAAAAGTTAGGGTCACCGTACGTTTTTTCCGGCTAAAAAACATAATGGGAAAATTCCATGTAGAATCCTTCAGAAAATGCACTGTTTTAGAGTTACCTCCCCTTAAAATGCCAATTCAAAAACATTTAAAAACAACCAAAAATAATCAACACTTGTAAAAATATTAATATTTATAAGTTATATTCTTATAAATTGGTTCTTTCAAATGAAAATACACATTAAATATTTGCATTCCTGTATCAAATTTTGCTAACTTGATAGAAAATGTGGACCTTAGGTTCTCTGTTTTTTACAATCCAAGATGGCGGAAGACACCCATACCACCTTTTTCACTAAAATTAATTTGGCTCGTTTAATTTTCATAAAATTTTGTCAAAGTATTTCTTTGACCCTTTAACAAAAATATAAAAATTTCAAAAATTTTGAACCAACCGTTTTGTCAGAAAAATTACACTGGTTATATAGCAATTTGACAAACGCTAATTTTGATCATTGAGAAGCTTAACATTCCTTTTACAACACAACGTAATTAAAACGTTAAGAAGACTTTACAGAGTTATCTCCCTGTAGTGTTAGGTACCACCTTAATTGATAAGAAATTGAACTACTACAAAATAATTTGTTCACATTTGACTTATCATGGCAGTACTTTGTATGGAAACATTAGTTAGTTGAAAAATAAAGTTTCTTTTAGATGATTCAATTTGTTAATGATTTCAATAGGGTACAAGAAATTATGGTAGACAGGCTGAAAGAAACTGGCAGAATACCTAGAACTATTGACTGTGAACTGACACAAGATTTAGGTTAGTATGGCAGAATACCTAGAACTATTGACTGTGAACTGACACAAGATTTAGGTTTGTATGACAGAATACCTAGAACTATTGACTGTGAACTGACACAAGATTTAGGTTAGTATGGCAGAATACCTAGAACTATTGACTGTGAACTGACACAAGATTTAGGTTAGTATGGCAGAATACCTAGAACTATTGACTGTGAACTGACACAAGATTTAGGTTTGTATGACAGAATACCTAGAACTATTGACTGTGAACTGACAAAAGATTTAGGTTAGTATGGCAGAATACCTAGAACTATTGACTGTGAACTGACACAAGATTTAGGTTAGTATGGCAGAATACCTAGAACTATTGACTGTGAACTGACACAAGATTTAGGTTAGTATGGCAGAATACCTAGAACTATTGACTGTGAACTGACACAAGATTTAGGTTAGTATGGCAGAATACCTAGAACTATTGACTGTGGACTGACACAAGATTTAGGTTAGTATGGCAGAATACCTAGAACTATTGACCGTGAACTGACACAAGATTTAGGTTTGTATAAAACATGGAACATTTAGCTGTATCTTGTCTGCTTGCTTGCAATTATTATATCACAAGTTAGATGAGCAGCTAGATACCAAGATAAGCATTTCTGAGCATAAGCTTCAGGTTTGACATGTTCGTTTACATGTTCTTATCTGTCTCAGTTATGTGTTGTTGAAATTTTTAATCATAGGTTTCCGTAAAGAGTTGGCTAGATCAATAGTATAGAAAACTAAACTACTTTCTCTTGCCAGTTTCAAGTGACATTAGAAATTCTCATTTATTTGGCCTTTGCAAACCCTTTTCTAAGCAATGCCAATTTAAATTGTTACAGTTTAATATTGTCTTGATGTTATTTATAATATAAATATTTGCAGAAGTTCAAACAATCAGATCTTATAGTATAAAATACTTTCAAATTCAGATATCACTTACTCCTTTTCTGTTTTCAGTTGACAGTTGTGTACCTGGAGATGTAGTTACTATTTCTGGTATTGTCAAAGTTAACAGTGTTGATGAGGGTAAGTCTAAAAATAAAACTACTAGTAAAGAAGACAACAATCTTAGGAAAATCACGGACAACTTCATAATGTTGGGGCATTAAGTGTTACCCTTGTCCTTCTGTCCCGTCTCCCCAACGTCTCCAAATTGGTTTTGGTTATCTCGGTATTCACAATGCTTATTTTCACAAAAAACAGATCAAGTTCAAAATTGGTTGGAGTCACTGTAACCTTTCATGAGTTTTGGTCGTTTATAAAAATAAAAATTGCTGAACTTATTGTGTATTTATTTTGAAACAATCTTAACAATATAAGATCAAAAATCTCCACAGACCAGAAAGCATAATGCCCATAAATGGGGCATAAAAATTGAATCTACAAATTAAATATTGAAATTGAGTTTTGTTTTACTGAATGACAAGTTGCTCATGTTAAAGTAAGAAGATTTGCATGGAAATTTTACTCATTAAAATTGTGCATGCTTACTCAGAGCATGTAAAGCAAGAACTTTTGGATATAAAGACAATATTTTCGTATTTAAAGTTATTTTCATTCAAAATTTGAGGTAGAAACTTTAATTTTCCTCATTGAAGTAATTAATGATTCATAAATTTAGTATATTTATTTTTTATCTTCAAGGTAAGGGCAGAAACAAGGACAAATGTATGTTCCTATTGTATATCTACACTAATTCTGTTGTGAATGCCAAGGGGAATAAATCTGGTGACAACTCAGGACTAGCTATGGAATTCACCATGAAGGAGTTGTATGCCATTGAAGAAATACAAAGTGAGAAAAATCTGTTTAGATTGCTTGTAGGGTGAGTGAAATATTAATAATTATTTCTAGAAATACAAATATGATTTTACATGTAGACCATAAAGAAATCTGTTAAAACAGTATTTGCTCATTGTTGAAGGCCGTACGGTGACCTATAGTCTGTGTCAATTTGGTCTCTTTTGGAGAGTTGTCTCATTGGCAATCGTACCACATCTTCATTTTTATATTTATATTTATTGTATGGTTTTCACATATTGAAATGAAAAACATATTGATTGAAAATGTCAATATTGAATATAACTGAACTATGATCAAGATTAGATATTTTGAAGTATTAAAGGTGCATTCCAAATCCTACCAAATATGCCTACTTAGAGAATTTCGCATATATTTTTAATTTTCATGATGAAAACTTTTTATATGAATCAGTGTAATACAAAATGTTTACTAGGTTTCATAAAGGTACAAAATTCTTTTGATATTTTAAGTTCCAAGTTAAAAATGTCAAATATTTTTGTGACTGCAGTGTAAAATTTTGTACATTGTAGGTCACTTTGTCCATCTATTTATGGCCATGAGGTAAGATTTTACATAGATTTTATAATTTTGTGAAAGTAGTTTTTGTAATATTATCCTGAATAATTATTTTGAGGGTTTAATTACTTCATTTCAATATCAAGTTAAAAATCGAAAATTACATAAACAGCAAGTGCTTATCTTAGTCTATGACTTAAGTCTTGTTTGTACAACTATGAATTTTGAAACTATCAAATTAGTGGTTTTACCTTAAAATATCAATGTGAATTATTGTTAAAATGTGAGAAAAGTAATGAATAAGATTACCCCTAAGCCAATAAAATCTATTTCAAACATTTTACTTCTTTTACTCATTTTAATTTCACTTTACAGCTGGTGAAGGCAGGTTTAATACTTGGATTATTTGGTGGAACTCATAAGTTTACAAATGATAAGGTGAGTTTGTTAATTCTTTCACATGACTAATATTAGAGTTAGTTTCCCCCCTATGATTTATGCAGCCCGGGGGACCCTATTCGTAAAAAATTAAATTCCCCCCTTTACGCCATTTTCTTTTTCACAACGAAAAATCGGAAAAGCCCATTGTAGGGATGAGGCGCTCCCCAATTTTGCTTTTGGAAACCGATAAATTTTTATCCACATTGCCCCCTTACGACCCTTATATGTAAAGTTATATTTTAAAAGCCCAAAGGTTCAACTAGCTAATAAGCATCAGTTAATGATTTTTTGGGATTGATTCAACTTAAAACTATTGTCAAAATCGGTTGTTAGGTGGAATTTTCAAAAAAAAAAACTTTAAACTTTTAAAAAAAAAAACAAATTTTAAATTTTTTTCCCCGGGGGTGGAAAAGGGAAAAAGACTAGATTTTTTTAGTGGTTAAAAAGGACTAAAAAACCCTAGTTTTTCCCACCCCCAAAAAATTTTTAGAATTTTTCGAAAAAAAATTCGCATTTTCATACCCCAACTTGTAAGACTGTCGTCAAGCTTTCATTTAAAAATATAGCTATTTAAACCCACCCCTTCCCCTGTTTTTGGGGACTCATTAGATATTTTATTTTCACTTACCCATATATTTCATCTTTTAGTAGGGTTTTTTTTTTGTTGGGTTTTAAAGTCAACCCGTAGCTTTAATATATAAAAAAAGATAGAATTTTGAAGCCAGGGCGATGTAAAAGAAATATTTTTACCTTTTAACGATATCAAGCCCAAATACTCAACCCCCAAAAAACGCCCTAACAAAAAAAAAGGTTGGGACTGGGTTTTTCCCTTTCCCCTTTTTGATTTCAATTGTTTTTATTTTTTGGAATTTTTTTTTTTCAATCCCATAATGGAAAAAGGGGAGCACGAAAATTTCGAACTAATAG
>CM034351.1:94886705-94899834 GCA_019925275.1 Mytilus edulis | reverse complement strand
GAAATTTCCTTCTAGATACTAGCATTTGATCATAAACAAGCTTCTGTCCAAGTTTGGAACATATTCAAAATACTATAAGAAAGTTATTGAAATTTCTAAAAGTTTAACCACAGAGTGAATGTGTTGTTTCCTGGCAGAAAATCTAAGTCCATTTAAAAGAAAAATACAGAAAATTGGATTTATTTTTTTACAGAATTTCCTTTTAGATACTAGCTTTGATTATAAACAAGCTTCTGTCCAAGTTTGGTACAAATCCAAAATAGTATAAGAAAGTTATTGAATGTGTAGTTTCCTGACAGAAAATCTAAATCCATTTAAAAGCAAAATATGGAAAAAATGGATTTATTTTTTTACAAAATTTACTTCTGGATACTATCTTATGATCATAAACAAGCTTCTGTCCAAGTTTGATACAAACCCAGGATAATTTAAGAAAGTTATTAAAATTTTAAAACTTTAACCACTGAGTGAATGTAATGTTTCAAGGCAGAAAAACTAAGTCTATTTATAAGTAAAACACGGAAAAAATGGAGTTTTATTTTTACAAAATTTACTTCTGGATACTATCTTATGATCATAAACAAGCTTCTGTTAAAGCTTTGTAGAAATCCAGGATAGTTTAAGAAAGTTATTAAAATTTCAAAAACTTTTAACCACACTTTTTAACCACAGAGTTAATATTTGTGGCCGACGCCGCCGACAGAATGTAGGATCACTATGTCTTGCTTTTTCGACTAAAGTCGAAGGCTTAACAAAAATGAGAAACATTTATGAACCCCATCAACAAACTACACCAACTGAACATCAGGTTCCTGACTTAGGACAGTTGCACACAAATTCAGCAGGTTTAAACGTTTTATGCATGTCAGTTCAAAGTAGATTATGAGACCTAGCCTTGAAGGCATAAAACTTTGCTCAGTGCCCGAAGCACAAAAATCATGCTTGAAACATGAAATCCAGAAATTTGATTGGTTGATTTTCGAGTCTGAGTACAAAAATTGTGCTCGAAAGTCTTATGACCGTGAGGCCTAACCTCTCATTCAAGCTTTAGAAATTGTGGAATTTTGCAGTTTGAATAGTTTGATTGTTTTAAGTTTGGAACAGGAACAGTATAAATGTTTTATATGAAGACAAATGTTAAACAATAATGACAGTATTCAACGGTTCCCTGTACAGACATGAAATTTGCGTCCGGCGTCGTCGTCGTCCGTCATCGTTAACTTTTACAAAAATCTTCTCCTCTGAAACTACTGGGCCAAATTTAACCAAATCATCATTGGGGTATCTAATTTAAATAATGTATCCGGTGACCCGGCCAACCAACCAAGATGGCTGCCATGGCTAAAAATAGAACATAGGGGTAAAATGCAGTTTTTGGCTTATAACTAAAAAACCAAAGCATTAAGAACCAATCTGACAGGGGTAATATTGTTTATCAGGTCTAGATCTATCTGCCCTGATATTTTCAGATGAATCGGACAACCCGTTGTTAGGTTGCTGCCCCTAAATTGGTAATTTTAAGGAAATTTTACTGTTTTTGGTTATTATCTTGAATATTATTATAGATAGAGATAAACTGTAAACAGCAATAATGTTCAGCAAAGTAAGATTTACAAATAAGTCAACATGACCGAAATTGTCAGTTGACCCCTTTAGGAGTTATTGCCCTTTATAGTCAATTTTTAACCATTTTTCGTAAATCTTAGTAATCTTTTACAAAAATCTTCTCCTCTGAAACTACTGGGCCAAATTAATCCAAACTTGGCCACAATCATCATTGGGGTATGGAGTTTAAAAATGTGTGGTGTGACCCTGCCAACTAACCAAGATGGCCGCCATGGCTAAAAATAGAACATAGGGGTAAAATGTAGATTTTGGCTTATAACTCTAAAACCAAAGCATTTAGAGCAAATCTGATGTGGGGGTAAAACAATCTATTAGGTCAAGATCTATCTGCCCTGAAATTTTCAGACAAAACAGACAACCTGTTGTTGGGTTGCTGCCCACGAATTAGTAATATTAAGGAAATTTTGCAGTTTTTGGCTATTATCTTGAATATTATAATAGATAGAGATAAACAGCAATAATGTTCACAAAGTAAGATCTACTAATAAGTAGTAATAACTGTATTATAATTGCTTGAAGTTGAATATAAATAAAATCTACAGAGTCAGTTTTATGTTAGTTTAAGGGAAAGAAATAAATTCATGACACAAAATCACTAAATGCACAAGATAAAAACAAAAACGTTTTGTATTTTAGGTGACCCTATCAAGAGATGGAGGCTCTGGAGATTTTGCTCTAGAAGCAGGTGCTCTGGTTTGGGCTGATCTTGGTTGTTTTTGTATAGATGTCTTTATATTTTAGGTGACTCTATCTAGAGATGGTGGTTCAGGAGATTTTGCATTAGAAGCAGGTGCTCTTGTTTTGGCTGATCTTGGTTGTAGTTGTATAGATGTCTTTATATTTTAGGTGACTCTATCAAGAGATGGAGGCTCTGGAGATTTTGCTCTAGAAGCAGGTGCTTTTGTTTTGGCTGATCTTGGTTGTAGTTGTATTGATGTCTTTATATTTTAGGTGACTCTATCTAGAGATGGAGGCTCTGGAGATTTTGCATTAGAAGCAGGTGCTCTTGTATTGGCTGATCTTGGTTGTTGTTGTATTGATGAGTTTGATAAGATGGGAAATCAACATCAAGCTTTACTAGAAGCCATGGTAAGTACTACAGAAAGGGGGGGGGGGTAATAACCTTTACAACCAGTAGCCCTTTTCACAAAAAATCTCAAGTGTAAAATTAATCTTACGATAAAAATATTTAGTTGAATTCTTAAGGAATATTTTAGACTTACGATAAATTTAACACTTTTTTAAGATTTTTTGTGAAAAGGGCTACAGGGTGGTCTGGCATGGTAAAGTTAAATAGAACTAGCACACATTTTGTTTAGGAGTCAGCTGTAGCCCCCCTGAGGGGCAGATTTATTTTGCTGTGTTGAAGACCCATAGGGGGTCTAGGGTTGTTTTCTGCTCTTGGGTCTGGTTTTTGTCTTTTTGACACATTCCTCATTTCCATTCTCAATTACAAATGTAGTAATATAACATTGTTTTAAATTTTTTTGTAAATCTGAAATAAGCTGTTGTTATATAGATACATTCATCGTTTAAAAAAAATTAATGAATTTTATATCGTAATGATGAATGTTTTTATTTTAGGAACAACAGAGCATAAGTATTGCAAAAGCAGGGATTGTATGTAGGTAATTATGACTTTGTAATACTGCTTTTTATAATATTATGAATAGAACAGTGTTTTTATACCCCCACTTTGATAAAAAGGGGGGTATACTGTTTTACCTCTGTCTGTCCTTCTATCAGTCCGTCAGTCTCTGTCCGTCCCATGAATATTTTCTTCGCATTTATCTCAGGAACTACTTGACAAGGATTTCTAAAATTTGGTTTCAGGGTTTATATAAGTCAGTTATACCATGTGATGCGTTTTCAGATTCATCACTCGACAACTTCCTGTTTACCGAAATATTTTGGCGGGGGTATCATCAGTGAGCAGTAGCTCACAGTTTTACTTGTTTTTTTTAGATTGGATATTGTAGATTTAATTGTTTTTAAACACAACACAATTAATACATTTTGTACACTAAAACCTTTAAAAAAAATAATTCTCACCCTTGTCTGTATGAACCTACACCCATATGAACATCCCAATATTGGTTAACGTTCTATTAATTCAGATAACCACAACTAAAAGTTTTGAAAGTAATACACAATGCTTCTTACCACGTTTAAATTTACTTTCATTGATCTTGAGTTATGTTCCTTGATAAATGGAAAAAATTGCAATTTCTGCACTAACTTTACCTCAACTAAATGTTATGAAACCTAAACACAATGCTTATTATCACCAAACACAGTTCAAATTTGAATTTAGGTGGTGTCATTAGCTCACCTGGCCCGAAGGGCCAAGTGAGCTTTTCTCACCACTTGGCGTCCGTCGTCCCGTCGTCGTCGTTAACAATTTACATTTTGAACTTCTTCTAGAGAACCACTGAATGGAATGGAACCAAACATGGCATGAATGTTCCTTATGAGGTGCTGACCAAGTGTTGTTACTTTGTAGCCTATCCATCATCCAAGATGGCCGCCAGCGGGGGACTTAGTTTAACATAGGACGCTACGGGAAATGCATACAAATGACTTCTTTTAGAGAACCATTGAATGGAATGAAACCAAACATGGCATGAATGTTCCTTATGAGGTGCTGACCAAGTGTTGTTACTTTGTTGCCGATCCATCATCCAAGATGGCCGCCAGCGGGGGACTTAGTTTAACATAGGACCCTATGGGAAATGCATACAAATGACTTCTTTTAGAGAACCACTGAATGGAATAAAACCAAACATAGCATGAATTATCCTTATGGGGTGCTGACCAAGTGTTGTTACTTTGTAGCCGATCCATCATCCAAGATGGCCGCCAGCGGGGGACTTAGTTTAACATAGGACCCTATGGGAAATGCATACAAATGACTTCTTTTAGAGAACCACTGAATGGAATGAAACCAAACATGGCATGAATGTTCCTTATGAGGTGCTGACCAAGTGTTGTTACTTTGTTGCTGATCCATCATCCAAGATGGCCGCCAGCCGGGGACTTAGTTTAACATAGGACCCTATTGGAAATGCATACAAATGACTTCTTCTAGTGAACCACTGAATGGAATGAAACCAAACATGGCATGAATGTTCCTTATGTGGTGCTGACCAAGTGTTGTTACTTTGTAGCCGATCCATTATCCAAGATGGCCACCAGCGGGGACTTAGTTTAACATAGGACCCTATTGGAAATGCATACAAATGACTTCTTCTAGTGAACCACTGAATGGAATGAAACCAAACATGGCATGAATGTTCCTTATGTGGTGCTGACCAAGTGTTGTTACTTTGTAGCCGATCCATCATCAAAGATGGCCGCCAGCAGGGGACTTAGTTTAACATAGGACCCTATGAGAAATGCATACAAATGACTTCTTTTAGAGAACCACTGAATGGAATAAAACCAAACATAGCATGAATGTTCCTTATGGGGTGCTGACCAAGTGTTGTTACTTTGTAGCCGATCCATCATCCAAGATGGCCGCCAGCGGGGGACTTAGTTTAACATAGGACCCTATGGGAAATGCATACAAATGACTTCTTTTAAGAACCACTGAATGGAATGAAACCAAACATGGCATGAATGTTCCTTATGAGGTGCTGACCAAGTGTTGTTACTTTGTTGCTGATCCATCATCCAAGATGGCGCCAGCCGGGGACTTAGTTTAACATAGGACCCTATGGGAAATGCATACAAATGACTTCTTTTAGAGAACCACTGAATGGAATAAAACCAAACATAGCATGAATGTTCCTTATGGGATGCTGACCAAGTGTTGTTACTTTGTAGCCGATCCATCAACTAGATGGCCGCCAGCGGGGGACTTAGTTTAACATAGGACCCTATGGGAAATGCATACAAATGACTTCTTCTAGAGAACCACTAAATGGAATGAAACCAAACATAGCATGAATGTTCCTTATGGAGTGCTGACCAAGTGTTGTTATTTTGTAGCTGATCCATTATCCAAGAAGGCCGCCAGCGGGGGACTTAGTTTAACATAGGACCCTATTGGAAATGCATACAAATCACTTCTTCTAGTGAACCACTGAATGGAATGAAACCAAACATGGCATGAATGTTCCTAATGTGGTGCTGACCAAGTGTTGTTACTTTGTGCTGATCCATCATCCAAGATGGCCGCCAGCCGTGGGACTTAGTTTAACATAGGACCCTATGGGAAATGCATACAAATGACTTCTTTTAGAGAACCACTGAATGGAATGAAATCAAACATGGCATGAATGTTCCTAATGTGGTGCTGACCAAGTGTTGTTACTTTGTAGCCGATCCATTATCCAAGATTGCCGCCAGCGGGGGACTTAGTTTAACATAGGACCCTATGGGAAATGCATACAAATGACTTCTTTTAGAGAACCACTGAATGGAATAAAACCAAACATTGCATGAATGTTCCTTATGAGGTGCTGACCAAGTGTTGTTACTTTGTAGCCGATCCATCATCCAAGATGGCCGCCAGCAGGGGACTTAGTTTAACATAGGACCCTATGGGAAATGCATACAAATGACTTCTTTTAGAGAACCACTGAATGGAATAAAACCAAACATGGCATGAATGTTCCTTATGAGGTGCTGACCAAGTGTTGTTACTTTGTAGCCGATCCGTCATCCAAGATGGCTGCCAGTGGGGGACTTTTGAATGAAATTAAACATGTTCCTTTCCTTATAAGTGAGGTTGTGTTGTCACTTTTAGCCAAATTTTATATTTTTTTATATGATTTCAAAAACCCAAGTAGAATCAGGTGAGCGATACAGGCTCTTGAGAGCCTTTAGTTTTTACTGTTCTTGTGTTATGCCCCATTTCAGAAGTAAAGTATTTTGAAGTGAGTTTGTTTGAGAACTTATTTAAATGTTAGTCCAAATAATAGTGTTCCCTTGAATTTAGATTTTTAACAGGTTGTAGATACCATTTATAATATCATAGTGTTTCTTCACACAATAGAAATTGTCACAAAATATAAGAATCTATATTTAACAGCATATGATAATGTTTTTCTAGTACAGGATACGCTTATTTTTTTTCTAGTTTACCAGCCAGAACATCCATAATAGCAGCAGCAAATCCTGTTGGTGGCCATTATAACAAGGCTAAAACAGTCTCAGAGAATTTAAAGTAAGTGGCCATTATAACAAGGCTATAACAGTGTCAGAGAATTTAAAGTAGGTGGTCTTTTACAGCAAGACTTAAATAGGGTAATATTTGTTTGCACTGTACATTCTAAATTAGTTTTGGTATTCCTTTTTTTATCATTACTCTCTATGAGTTACATGCATGAGGATACTATAGTCTTGAGAACAACTCGAAATTGGTGTACAAAAGAACTTAAGCTCTGTAAAGCACACCACACATAAGTAAACTTCAAACAAATATTGAGATGTACTAAACTGTTATCTGTTCCAATTTGTGAGGATTCATTTGTCATGTTTAAGGTGAATGAGGTTTCCTTAGAATTTGAAAAGGGAAGCTTTTATGTATCTTTTGTAAAAGTTTTATGTAAGTTAGTCTTTTTTTTCAGAATGGGTAGTGCCTTGTTATCCAGATTTGACCTTGTCTTTATTTTGTTGGACAAACCAGATGAGGTATAATCTATTACACATACTAACATGTATT
This sequence comes from Mytilus edulis, assembly GCA_019925275.1. NCBI lineage: Eukaryota > Metazoa > Mollusca > Bivalvia > Mytilida > Mytilidae > Mytilus > Mytilus edulis. The sequence continues at coordinate 94,892,537 of CM034351.1, read as the reverse complement.
CACCAAAATTAATGTCTTTTAAAATTACACAGGTTTTTGTGATTTTTTTAAACTCTTCACCTATAACATTTCTTTATGCTCGTTTAAATAATTTTGTGAAGGAAATGCTTATGAACACCACTCAAACTTGAGGTAAACTAAAGTACATATGATTATAAAGTCATAAAAAGTGCTTGACAATGAAATGAAGAAAAAGAACATGATTGCAAATATAACTTAATATAAATTCTGACTAATAATTCAAATATTCATGGTAAATTTTTGCATAGACATATATCTCTAAATGTTGAAATGTAAAATAAAGTTATCATCAGTATAACGCACGAGATTGTTTTCCCATATCTGCCACCAAACATTTTGGAATTTAAGAAGCCAGATAACTACATTTTAAATCTTAAGCCATGTTGATTTTCAGGTGTTTTATGAAAATTGTACAAGATCTAGACTTATTTGAACAGAATTTTCAAAATTACACATTATTTTACTCCATATCTGCTAACCTTTTGGAAGAATAAAGTGGAAGATCATCCTCCTTTAAGCTCCACTACAGGGAGATTATGGATGACACAATTTTTGCATTCAATTTTTTTTATACAAATGGATCAAATTTAATAATCTGTACATTGATTTGATTTTTGATGTCTACATGAACATTCTGCCATTTGATTTTTGTATAAAATAACATTAGCAAAATCGAAAATGAAATGATGGCAAATTGTGTTGTCTTTTTAACCGGATTTTTGTGACAAAAATGTCGGTTATTGATTTGGGGATGGGCGGGGCGGGCGGCAATCAAATGTTGTCCGTGCATTAACTCATGAACCGTTCAACCAAAGCTTTTAAAATTTTAATATGTTATTCCTGACAACTATAGGAAGGTCAAGTTCAATAATGGCGATTTTGACTTTTACCGTTCAGGAGTTATGGTTCTTGAAAGATTGAAAAATGGAGTTGTCCGTGCATTTACGCATGAACTGTTCTACCAAAGCTTCCCAAATTTTAATATGTTGTTACTAATGAAAGAATGGAGGTCAAGTTCAATAATGACGAATTTGACTTTTACCGTTCAGGAGTTATGGTTCTTGAAAGATTGAAAAATGGAGTTTCCAGTCGTGTCCGTGCATTTATGCATGAACTGTTCTACCAAAGCTTCCGAAATTTTAATATGCTGTTACTGATGACAAAATGGAGGTCAAGTTCAACAATGACGATTTTGACTTTTACCGTTCAGGAGTTATGGTTTTTGAAAGATCGTAAAATGGCGTTTCCATTCAGGTTGTTGCATTTACTCATGAACCATTCAATCTAAGCTTTTCAAATTTTAATATGTTGATACTGATGACAAAATGGAGGTCAAATTTGATATTGACGATTTTCACTTTCACCATTCATCAGTAATGGTTCTTGTGATATTGCCAGGACACAAATAAATGTTAATAAATCCGGTTTGCTGTCGTTGTGACAGCCTCTTGTTTATTATTTATTATGATATTTTACAGGAAATGGACAGTATGTTATCTGACCATGTGATGGCTTTACATGCTGGACAAAGTAGGTCAGTAAAAATTATCAACTTATCTGACCTAAAGGGTTAGTTTGAACTATCCACACATTTTGGTAAATCAGATTTCTGTGTGGTCTATTGACTTTAAAACTTTACATAATTTACAAGTCAAAGTTAACGTTAAGGTTAGTTTAAAAGGATCCACTCATGATAAGTCAATGGTATTTTGTATGCAGTTTTACAAGTATGGGCATTTCTGATTTCCATAGAGGTTATTTGACTCTCCACCTTCAATCATGGTTCATTCACTGTTTTGCATAGTTTACATGCTTAGATATTGCCATTTTAATTTCAATATTTGCAATAAGTGAATTGTATTTTCTTTTTTTTCAGAGCACTGAGTGTAACTGTTAGAAGACAAAAAGTTAGTATTATATGTAGTGAATTAAAATCATCAAAACTGATAAATATTGTTTCATGCTATTATAGTTTTAATAAGGCAGCTATTGAAAAAAAAGCCTAAAGACATCTAGTTTCAACTGCAGGTACATATTTGACAGGCTTTGCCATGTTACCTTATTTCCTAACACTTCACATACTTAACTTTTAAGACTAACATGATTTATCTTGTATGCTGGACTAAAGACAATTTACTGGTTGATCATTTGGGAGAAAAGTAGTAGTTTCTATGATAATTATTGTGTCCCTTCTAATAAGACATTGCCATCGGGAAGACACAGGATACATTTATATCAATCTTTCTATTCTAACGTAGACGGTTGATATGTATTTTGTAGGATGATAGTATAAATGAGTCTATACTGTTAATAGAATCAGACAAACCTCTCAGTGATAGGTTAAAGACACCAAGACATGAACCATTTGATCCTATACCACATCAACTACTTAGAAAGGTAAGCTAAATATAAAGCCTTTGGAATCAATGATATATTTTTTAATAACAAAATTCTTAATGAATATAAAGATAGAGAAATGTGATACGATGGCCAATGAGAAATCTATCCATCAAAGTTTAAATGAAGTGGATGTAAGCAATTATAGGCAACCAAATGAACTTCAACAATGAGAAAAACCCATACTGTATGGTCAGCTATTTAAGTCCTGACAAGAAAAATAGGAAACAATTCAATTGAGAAAACAGTTTATGATAAACAAATATGATAGACATGAACCATGGAACAAAAGGCTCCTGACTTGGGACAGGCACATAAAGAATATGGTGGGGGTAAGCATTTTGTGAGTGCTCCACCTTCCTTATAACCTGGGACAGTGATGTAACAGTACAACATAAGCACAAACCTAATATTTAAACTGAATTTTGTTTAATTTTAAGCCTACATTTGCAATAAAAAAATTAAGAATTCAATGCTTCAAAGGTTTTGTATAACTTATCTTTTGATTTCAGTATATTGGATATGCCAGAAAGTATGTCCATCCAAAGATAAGTTCTGAAGCTGCCAAAGTCATACAGGTATTTATATAAAATGATAAAATTTAAGTAAGCTCAAATTGTTAAAAAGAGTCAAAATATGAAGCTTTTTTAGGGAGTACGTCAATAACTGAGGCCAAAAAGCTTCAGCTTGTATCAAATGCTGTCATTTAACAATATCTGTACAAACAAACAAACAACATATTTTATTTGCCAATCATAGCGCCCAAAATGAGCAGAATAATTACAATATAATTTTCAAACATAATGTAAAGTAAATTAAAAATAGAAATTGCTTATAGTTAATTAATAAATGGTATTTGTATGGTTTTCATGAATGAAACAATAGCAGTTTTTTGTCTGACTCATTATGAGGGGACATTGAAATATTGGGCATCTGTCTGTCTGATTGTCTGTGTGTTTGTCAATCTTGTCTTGTTAATGCTCTGATGTGTACAATTCTTGCCCGTTTTTATAAAAATTATATCAAAGGTTAATATCACCGTCAAGTGCTAAGATTAGCGACAATCAATTATTTTTAAAAGAATTAATTATCAATTACATGAAGTATTTCATTGTTAGCCATCTCAAGTGTATATTTCTTGCCAGATTTTTATGAAATTTATATCATAGGTTTATATTATCAATTTCTCAGACAAGTTCAAAAATCAGTGCTAATCCAATGATTATTTAAAATAAATGCCCTTTCATTATATTTCACAGGACTTTTATCTTGAGCTAAGAAAACAGCACCAAACACAAGACAGTACACCTATCACAACAAGACAACTAGAATCTCTTATTAGACTGACAGAATCCAGAGCTAGATTAGAACTAAGAGAAGTGGCCACCAAAGAAGATGCTGGTGATGTTATAGAAATTATGAAATACAGGTAAATTTTTTAGGCAATCTTTTCAAATTCAATGAATGTCAGTTTGTTTGAGATTTCTTTATTATTCTTTGAAAAACACTCAAGTACACCTATCTTGATGGGTGCATTGTAATGTTTGGAGATTCATCACAAGAAAAGAAGTGATTGATTCTTTGTTCAAGAAATTAACTATCTTTCGTACCATGCATATCTGAGTTACTGTAAATTCAGAAATTATGTTGATGTTTTTATTATTGTGAAAAAAGCAAAAGGGTTATAATAGCAATAACTTAAACTCGCATTTAAAATAATTTAAAATGAAATAAACAGGATTTTTGCAATATTGCAAAGATTATAATCACATTTTAGTCTAAAATGACGAAATCACAATAATAAATGCATGCAATAATTTCTGAATTTACATTAATTGACAATCAGTAGGGGAGTTTAAAATAAATATTCAAGATGTCTTCATTGGGAAAATATGTTAGACATTTATTTGTAACATTGTCAATTACAAATTTGTTTTGGAATTCTTGGTGAGCATCCAAGTAAGAAACAATATTAACAGTTTGACAAAGATGAGAACATTAGGTCCGAGACCACAATTAATTCGAAGTGCATTTCTTTTAGAACATAAATGGAAATTAAAAAAATCCCACCTGTGCTTTCTCAATGAAATTTTTACAGTGTGTTGTACTACTTTTGGGACAAATTATAGAAAATTATAGAAAAATTCATCGGCTCTAACTCAAAATATGGACAATTTTATGTTTAGGGCGTCTTGAAATCTTCCGAAGTGCTAATTTTTAACCTTTTTCAGCTGGACCAAATCACTACTTTCCTTTGAAATTCTGGACCCAAATTTTTTTACAGTGTAATTTCACCCCCCTAATTCCAATTTGAGGTATAAAACATATAGAAATAAATTTGGAAGGGGTATAAAAAATATTGGCAAGTAACCCACTGTCAACACTAGGGGCTATATTCGTGAACAACGAAAATCAAGAGATGACAATTGTGGTCTCGGACCTAATAGGATAGAAAAAGTTGACCAATCTTAATAAAACTTGGTATGACTAAAGCTTAATAAATTATAACACTGCTTACAAAGTTTCATAACAAAATTAGATATATTATAGACAGTATGTTAAATTCTATACTCAACTTTGCGTGTTAAATTTTGACGTTAAAATTGAATCAAAGCGCTGTAAGCGCTGAAGGCAGTTAACCAAAAACCAGGCAAACGTAATTATGTGCAGTGGCGGATCCAGAAATTTTCATAAGTGGGGGCCCACTGCCTGCCTAACAGGGGACCTGCTCCAGTCATGCTTCAGTGATTCCCTATATAATCAACCAATTTTTTTCTCAAAAATGGAAAAGGGGGGGGGGGGGTAGTGGGCCCACTGAAAAACCCTCTAAATCCGCCTCTGATGTGGCATTAAACATTCATATATTGTACATTTATGTTTATCTAATGAATTAATTATTAAGGCAAATAATTTATATGTTATCAATGTTTCAATAGCAATGAATATATAAATGTATATTTTTTATGGTGAGTCTGCAGTGGTACAAGTTCGCAATGATTGTAGTTGTTCTAGTAGGTAGTTAACGTTGGTTTTAGTTGACTGTTAGTAGTACATGTTGACTTAGTACGAACATGTGATAGTATGAATGGACTGGTTTCCCTGTAAAGAAAACTGAGTATGTGTTCTATAGTACAATAGTTATGCAACACAAATCAGAGAAATGTTCACTACTACAAGGATCAAAGGTGAGGTCTGACTGACCTGCCCATAGTAAATGTTAATGATTTGTTATATGGTCCCATACATGAATATATATGGTTTAGGGGTGGGGAACTCCAGGGGTTTTCAAGTTCTCAAACAGGAAGGGATAGGGTGACCCCAGGGACTTCCCCTATATTTCATTTGATTTGTTATATTGTCCCATACATGAATATATATGGTTTAGGGATGGGGATCTCGACCGTTTTCCAAGCT